>JAOYSI010000011.1:2866310-2877925 GCA_025775065.1 Hiodon alosoides | reverse complement strand
AGGGTCTCTGTGAGTGTGTGCCGTCTTAAACAATAACTATATGTCTCAGAACCCTGCATGTGAAACTTGAAACAATGGTATAAGACTTTAGTTTTAAGGGGGAGAGGGGGCGCCATATCAAAGGCAGGCCTCCAAAAAAGCTCCAATGTGGAAAAGTTATGTTTTTATTCCAAGCCAGCTAATGCTTGGGACTGACAGGCTGCTTAGGGGGTAAAAGATAAACGTTTGATGAATTGGCCAATACTAGAGGAGTGATGGGCTTCACATGTGCATAATAGCCTAGCCGCCTTTCGATTCAGATTGCCTGCCAAGATAAGAAACCGTAATGAATGGCTGAATGAAGCATGGCGGTAAAAAGTTAAATCTGACTGGTTTTAATAAAGTTAATAAAAAGTATATGGAGAGTGATGCTTATAGCAATGAGCTAAAAGATGGGAGCCCATGTCTGTTGCGAGCCGTAACACGGCCCCGTCTTATGTGTCATGAAATCCAGAGCATCTGATTTGGCATTTGAGTGTTTAGACCAGAAGCCCCAAACTGCAGTCCCAGCAAGGGGTTTGGTGTCTTTTCAGGCTACCTCTCAATTAGAATCTGATTCACACCTGGAAACACCAGGTGAGATCATTTTAAAATACACATAATGACTCAATTTAAACTATTAAGGGATGATGTAAAACGAAAATCCTAAGACCATGTGGCGCTTGACGATTACAATTTGAATCACTGGGTTTGGATGTACCAGAATTCAGTTTAAGTGGGTAAACATTTAGAAAATGCCTTTTAAACACTGTACAATATTCAATATTTTATAGATCTAGAGGATGTCCTACTGATTTTAAGGTCTTTGAGAATCACCAGATAATCATACATCCTAAAATAAAATCAGTAAAAATCTAAATATTTCTACATTTGCATAACTAAAAAAATAAAGACTGAATTTCCTCTATCACACTTGATGCTTTGCTAAGACGGTTTTGAATTTCACTGTGTACGGCTGTCTAGTCGTTTGCCTGCAGAAAAACTAGGTATTGTTTCCCTGAGGCAACAAAATCAAGAATGTACATTTAGAAATTCCTTCTGTTTATATTTTTCAGTTTAAGGGCAATTACTGGTAAATGGCAAAACATGCATAATAAATACACAATATTGCTACGCAAAGCTTTTTTATAGTTAGCCTTTCTTTATTATACAAGTTTGTTATTATACATTGTAATAAATATCAATTGTAAGATGTTATAAGCAATCCATTGCACAACAAATTGAAACTAATTTTGAAAAAAAAATGTTATTTTGCATTAGTAATAAACTTGGTCTCTGTATCTGAAGGCGGTGGTGGTGTTGTGTATGTGTTTATGTGTGTGTGTGTGTGTGTGTGTGTGTGTGTGTGTGTGTGTGTGTGTGGGAAGGGGGAGGTGTTTGCCACGAGCGGGTCTGAAAAAGAGAGTGCCACTGAAACGCGGGGTGAATTATAGACTGCCTCTCAAGATTCACAGCTCTTAGTGGGAGGAGGTTAATATTCTCACATGTCATTAGGTCCGCTGGTTTCACTGATGGCTCATTGAATCAGGCAGCAAATTATTTCCTCATGCTGCAGAGGACAGCACACTTCAAAGGGGAAGGGGCTGAGGTCAGGACGGGCTCTCCGGTTTGATTAATGACTAGGGATCAGCGGAGGTTGCTAGTAGGTAAGAATGTGACTGAGGCTTTTGACAGGGAGTGACTTTTTAAGCTGGATTTGACCCAAGCCCGGGCAAACTTTGTTGCCAACACTGCCTCCAACTGACCTGACGGGCATTGTCAGGAAACTTGTTGACCTTGTGGCCTTTCTTATCAAACACGGGAGCTGTCTAACCAGCTTGATATCCATCATTCTAAAGGCCGCCTCCTTCTGAGTAGTTGCGGTCTGATTTACTGTGTCACTCACACAAACAGCATCCTGATTACAAATAATTTTGGTTAGGTTTTAAAGCTTTGTAAAAGCAAGAGTTCTATCCAACTTTTAATATTTAATTACTACATATGTAGGGAACAAGACTCATACGTGAACACCATATTCTACCCATGATAAAAAATTATAACCCAACTAAACTAAAAAAAATATATATATATGTTTTTAAATGCTATCTTTAAAATGTTATTATAAGGGACCAGTAATATTTTTAATGTGCTAGGATTGTCTCTGCTAAAAAAGAGAAACAAACGTAACAAAAGCAGTTTACATTCCTTTTTTGGTTTTGATATAAAATTTTAAACCCTGGCTTGGAGTCTGTGATCCGTGACACCATACAGAGAGATGCTCTCATGGTAACACAAATATGAATCCATCGTAATTTGCCTCATGATAGTTTTGTTTGTTGCACCAGATATTAATGAAGTTTTGACCTGAGGAACTCTTTCCTCTGGTTCCCCCCTTTGGTTCTCACTTGGTTGACTTTTAGATTGACACACGCTCAACTACGCGCACCAGGCTCCTAATCCTTCAATATGCACAGATGAAACCATGACTAACAGTAGCTCAACAAAATAAAACTATTCACCTTCAACAGAAAACAGATAGAAAAAAAGTAGTGCTAACAATGAAGAGAAACATGTGATTGCAGCTGATTCAGTATACAATATTTTGTCTTACTTTTAACATTACCCTGTCTGTAAAGAGCAATTGATTTTTAAGTTGTTTTAAGAATGACCGCAGGGCTGCGCTTCTCAAAATGTGGAATCACCATCATTAATCACTTGCTTTATGATCTGAGAACCAAAATATAAATGATGTCACAAGTCATGGGGTAACATGTTCAGCAATTCACAGCTGAGGAGAAATTTACAAGGCAAACACCCAGAATTTTAATTGGTGGGTCACAAAAACAGTTGCTTGCATGGGGCAAACTAAGGTCAAAGTCAGAAAACTTTTCTAAAAATCCCAAAGTCCGTGGTTAAAGGTCAGAGTACACGGAGGGGTCAAATACTGAACAGAGACCACATGCGCTCACGCTTCCACATCTGTAGCCATCAGCTGAAGTACTTTGGGTCACATGTTAGAGTACGTAAGACTGTGTATGGGTCATCCTTGTATTAAAAACAGTAGCATTAAACTTTTAACACCCCATTGGTCGACTACTTTGTCCTCACTCTCTTTTTTTGTAGCAACAATCGTTAAAAAGAAAATAGCTATAGGTAGCCTTTTATATAGTACCATAACTTTATTACTACTAAGCACATTAGATATATATTCTAGAGGTTAGCGTAAATAAAACAGCAGCAAACAACTGAATTAGAATAAGCAAAAAAGCTACTATGTGTGTGTAAAAAAAAAACATTGTTTAAACTATTATTGACATCCTCGTTTTTATTTATTTTTTCCTGGAATGAAGTCGGCTTTCCTGCCAGGAAAGTTCCAATCATGCATGTTTGAACGTCGACCGGACACCAAATAATGACTAAGCGACTGACACCGTATGGCAAATGATCAATGACATTTGATGGATGACCCTGACATTACAACAATGGCCCCTATCAAAGCCCTCCCGCCCTGAAGCCACATCAAAGCCATTGCAGTGCCCCTTGGCTGCACACGCATTCCCCGTTCGCCATCGAAGGATATATTTTTTTTGGGGGGGTGGAAATCTCAATTAAAGCAGTAATTGAAGGCCGGCAAAAAAACAGCTGTACTGATGGAAATCTCTGTTTGAAACCTCATCTTATCCCGGGGTAAAGAAACAACCACCAACAACAACAAAAAAATCTTAATCTTTCAATATTAATAGGAATTAACCCATTTGATTATTTCATTGGAAATACGCCTGGGGCTCGGGCAGTAAAGAAAGGATTAAGGTCTCTACCACCTGCATTGTCATTCTCATGGGCCCCATTACCAACCCCTTATTAGTTTTTTTTACCCGACAGAGTGAAATGCGAGTGCCGCAATCTTTGATCTTTCGCTTGCTGACACAAATCCTTTCAAACCCCTAAAGTTTTCTTCCAAGGTAATTAGTACTAATTAAAAGGTTTCCAGCAGCATGCACGCGCTGTTTCTCCTCTCCCCAAAATTGCCTTCACAGGTGCCTCGCCTCCTTAAAATGCCGGCTGTTGTTTGCATTTCCTGAACCTGTTTTCAAGATAAAAAGTGCTGTTTTCTGTTGCTGGAAAGGACCATTATCAACATTTTTTTTAAAAAAAACACATGTCCGAACGTGCATATACTGCATAGAGTTTGTCTTTGACAATAAACCAGATTGAAAATGCGTCAACACACGTAATACTATTAATTAGGCCTCCAGATACTTGGCTAGAAGTTATTAGTATGGCTGTTATTGACATATTTGGGTTCTTAAGCCTCTGGACAGAAGGCTGCAGTTCCTGTTGGTGTGCATTTTCTTATTGTTTTTGTTGCTGTTGTTGTTGTTGATTGGTTCTAACCAGTTTTGCTTGATGAGAAATCCACATAGGTTTGAAAGGAAATCGTGTGTGGAATGTGGGGCTGACACCCCACTCCAGATTTTCTAAATTCTCAGAGCATTCATCAAAGCAAAAGCCTACATCATTCAATGTGGCTACCCAGTTCCACGCAATTCATTAAGCAGCATTTCCTAAAATGCATGCTCTTGCTAAGGTTTATTCTGCATTTCCAGGTTTAAAGTGGACAAAAGCACCTAGGTCAAGTGGCAGTGTAATGTACACTTATTTCACACTGACGATTGTTTGAAGAGTAACTAGCATGGATCGACATGAATTGATGATACCAATGCAGTTTTGGTAAAAAAAATAAAATAATGGTTACTCTCGGTCAAGTTGACTTAAGTCTAACTGAGCAGTGTAACAGAAATGTGGTTTAAGATGGTGGCTCTGGAATGCTCTGACCTTATCCTGTTATTTTTAACCTTCCTCATTTTATGTAACCGCTGACGACACTAACGGTGTACTAACGTGCACGAGCCTCGTTTGGCCCATTTGTTTTTCCACTCAGGTGTACATGGTATAACAATTAGCCCATGCCCCAGACCATCTTGAGCTTTCAATACCAGATGTAATCGATAATTTTTTTTCTTTTCGTGATCAGTGAATACTGCGGCAAAAAATCGAGATGTTATCATTTTGCTGCTGCTCATGCATTTGAAATATCTCTGACATTAAGCTTTAGCCGTTCATACTCAACATTACAAAAGGCATTTCTCCATAGAAAATCCATTTCTCCAAGCATAGGCAGCTGAATCCAGCCCAACGTCATTAAATTGTTTAAGGTCATGGATACAAACTGAACAAGATCATAACTTACTGTAAGAGAAATTGCAAAAATATCTCAAGGGGCAATAATTAATTGCATAATATTTTTATAAGAAACAATCATCTAGATACAGATGTGATAATTAAACAAGTTTGCCAGGCAATTAAACCTTCAGTAGCCCACCCCCATTCCTGCCTTATTAAGTGTATCTATATATATGTTTACATTAATGCTATAAAACTGACTTCTAGAAACTCTGTGATCATGTAAAATTTAGGGTTTGGAAATGATTTCAGGCAACACTGATACATATGTACCTTCACAATCACCACAGAATTATTTAAAATATGCACCTTTTCAAAGCCACTCACACCCTTTTTTATTGCTAATTGGATGGCACTTTGCAGGCCAAGTGTGTTAATCGTCTAATTTCAATGCTACATGTTGTCTGCATATTCTACATAGCATATTTTAAGGACACCTTCTTATTAATGTGGAAATATGTAAAGAGAATTTTTTTTTTGATCAGCTTCATCTTACTATATATCTGTATGTTGCTTTAAAACATATTTTGAAATAAATAAAGCATTGCATGCTAATAATAAAGGAAAACTCAAGTCACCATTAAATACATATGAGAAGCATTACATAAAAATCTAAAATTTTAGCAAGAGAGGTAGAATTGTAATGAGGTAAAGATACTTGTAAGTGTTAGACAGGAAATACCGCTCTATTCAGTCAAGAATAAGCAAACCTGGATTATGTCTGGACACTCAAGGATGACAGAGTCCCGTGAAAATCAAGTGCCACAGAGCCAAGACCTTGACAAAAACAAGCATGTCACAAAAGGAGGATTGGATTATTTGATAAACCTAAAATTTTTGCAGTCATAAATTAGAAAAGACTTCTGTTTTTAGTCTTCTATACATGTGGAGAGTAGCACATTTGAGTAGCACTAAAAAAAGGATCTTGCACAACTTTTTGTTAAATTTTGTTGCATTGGTCGCGTTAGAGAACTAGTCAAGACTAGTCAAATCCGTATTTCTACGGAGCTGAATTGCTATCAACATCCTTAGCCATCATTTCCCAACTCAGTCCAATGCTTATAAAATCTTCCCAGTTAAAATGTCCATGGGAAAACAGTGTAACAGTATATTTATTACACTTTCTAAGAAACTTTCTAAAACAGGTTTTGCGGCAATTTGTCAGTGGGTTCATTCCATCGATAAAATAACACTATATAATGTTTTAATACTATAATTTTACAGCTTTAAATTATGATCTTTGCTTATTTATTTTTCAGATAAAATAAAGTGTCTACTAAAGCATTCAAGACCATAAGTGTCAAAAATGACAGAAGCCCAGACCTTTCCAGCTAAAATTCCATCTTAAATGCACCTTTTAGCGATTAAGGCAATTTGACCAGCGATGGAGCTTAAGTGAAGCGCTTGCATCGCACATCAATGTGATCCAGGAAGCACATTGTTGAACTCTCTTATTGAACATGCCCGTTGCAAAGATCACACAGAAGTTCTTCATTCACAGAGGGCCGTCACTGAAGCTCAAAATTGGGATATATATAAGTCGTTTAAAGCAGCGCGTATTGAGAGTTTGCACACCGGGCACGGCTGGACCTGCGTTTTTGAGATCTTCTGGAGAGAATGCCACAGATCAAAGAAGTTGCCACTCCTGTGGTAGATCCTCTAATGCGTTTCACCTTTCAGGGCAGACTGAGTTCAGCTCAGAGGGACAATATGTTAACGATGCTAGAAACAAACCAAGGAAAAATTGCTACAACAAATTCACGAAAACCATTGCCTCACTTTAAATACACTTTCAACAAATATCCAGTTTATAAAGTATCATATACATAATTATTATTTTTCTTCTTTACTAGAAAAAGGCTCAGACCAAATCAAAACTTTTTTTTTTTTCTTAGGAAGCTTTACCTTAGTGAAATGCATACAGACCAAATGTAGCATGACTTGTAATTTAAACCCTGAATGCCTGTCTCTGCATGTTCCACATGCACTCAGCCGTGCGTGCACCAGTGCACACCGGTGAAACCTCGGAATATCAATAATATTCAATTTATTTAAAATAGCATTTGGTCCCACTGTTTATTATTCTTTTCCTAACAATATTGGTGCCGTTTGTACTAACACTATAGTAAAATTTCATAGTAAATTAGTCTGGAAATTGCCCTAATTGTTATGCAAGAAGATGTCCTCTAGCCTATATCTTGTCCTGGGGGGGGGGGAACCTTTGTCTAAGTGCCATTATATGTCATCTCTGCTGAGCCTCCTGCCTAGCAGGGACATTGAGACTGTGCAGCAGGAGGCGCTTCTCGGAGCTTTAAGGACTACAGTAAATCTTCAAACAATTTATCCAAACAAAGGCCACTGTGTAGGGAGAGAAAAGACACGGGAAACAGATGAATAAGCAACATCAATTACTAGGGCTTGACCTTGGAGCCCCACACCAAGGCACACATTTCACACCAAATCGCAGCAGATTGAAGTTGACATGCCTGGAGTGAAAACACTGGCCCTCACAAGGTTACCACTATGCATTCGGTGCAGCCCGGAACAGTGAGGCGGAGTTTTAAAAAAGGGGAGCAGGGGGAAAGGGGGTTTGTAAGGGACCTATGAATGAAAAATCACGCATAATGGGCCGAGGTTTATTTTAAAGTGAAACAAAATGGCTCAATTTGAGTACTTAGCCTGTCGAAATTGGCCCGTGTGAGATACAAGAGTAACATACAAGGGGACAGCCAAATCAGTCCACTGGTAAGTAGACTGTAAAGGAGAACAAAGCTGGATGTCCAACAGGCTTACCCACTCACTGGAGAGGTGCTGGGTCCCATTTTCATTTTGCGAGGCCAAGGCCTTCTTCAACGGTCTCTCATAAAAAAAAACAAAGCTCCTCTAACCCTTTCACTTTGATAAAGACATGCCATTCATTGCTTTCTACGGACAAAAGAAAAATAAACATGTGATTCATTTGTTTACTGTGGCACATGTGTGTTTATGCCATGTGCAAATTAGTGTGACAAGGCCTGGGTGCATCCATTCAAAAATGCTGAGAGCCTTTATTTTGATGTCTACCCAAAATATTACATGACATCACCAAAGGTTTTTGTGCAAAAGGGCTTCTAGTATCATCTGTCTTGGAACAATACTACCTCTGGAATAAGAGGGGGAAAAAACACACAGCCCCGTTACACTTGGCCCGTACTTCACTAATTAATCCACTTAAAATTTACGCTGTGACCAAACTGAACTTTATATAATTGCATTTTAAATGCATTTTCGTTTTTTGTGTCTCATTTCTTCTATTCGTGAAAAGAAAAAACCTTTTAAATACAGTTATGTAAAATGCAATTAGGTCCCAGCCAAATCAGTTTAAATTGAAATGCTGATGACCCCAGCCAACTGGATGCTTCTACACGGCAACACACTGAAAGCCCATTATTTTTCTTAAAAGCGTGCGGACATGGGGACTCGTAGGGAATGAGTGGTTGTAAATTGTTTGTCATGGGTTGTCCAGGACGGTCCCACTCCGGATCCACCCATCCAGTCACACCAGGAGGTACAAGTAAGAAGGCGTTTTATCATCACAGGTGATAACATAATCAATTCATACAGGATAGTGAAAAGACTAAAGTGTACAAACACTCAACCCTTGAATCACAAATATTAGTTGGTACATACCTTGAACAATCAGTCTGCAGAGTGACCAAATTCTCTGCTGCACTGGCACACAGCTGCAGCATAATAAGGTACTAACTTCAAAAACATAAAATAACTGTGATTATTAGAATCGATCATTAGAATTACGGTAATTAACTACTATTCACATGCTACACCTTTCCATTCTAATAATCACAGTAAGAAGGCCCTTCCTCTTCTCTCTGAAGTGCGCCATTAGCAGGAGTATGATATATGGACCCATGGCACTTTCTTTAGCTTCTGCAAACATTGATAGGGTAGGCCATTTTTCTTTGAAAAACGTCTGTATCTTTTCACTGTTTCTCTCAATGGCTTCCTTAATTTTATGAGAATGGGAATCACCGTGAGAAGATTTTGTGAGTGTGGCCTTTTCAGGGAGAAAGGGTATGGTCACCTATCCTTGAGGTCTAATACAGAGGGGGTTCAATGTTCAATGGATGCAACAGCGTTATTAGTAATACATTGTCTCTAACAGTCCTTGTGCACGGTCGGCTCTTGACATCCTCTCTAGGGAATGAAGTTCAACCATGATTTTTTTTGTTGTTGCCTTTTTTCCAAGCGGTCTCCATTGGGAGATAATCAGGTTGCCGCCTCACACAGTCATAGTGGTCCTAAGGACCTATACATTGCTATTGCTTTTGGCAGTTGAAGGTAGACGTGCTTTTTCTTCATGCTAAGTTGTTGTTTCGATTTATATGCTCAATACGGATTTTGATTTGGAGGTGATAATATCAAAATGAGAGGTAATAATCTCTAAAACACCAATTCTGCACAGCATGTCCAGTTAGCTTTTGGCCACCTGAATTGACCTCTGCAGGCTTGTCATTGGCATCATTTCAAATGTATTTGAATTGGTTTATGCATTGATTAAGTTTGAAGTAAAATGCCTCTCTTGAAGCAAGTGATCAATAAACCAGGCAAGATCAAAAGGACCCAATACCCCAGACACGGGGGCAGTCTAGGCTTGGAAGTGCTTCTGAAAGGGCAGTCAAATTTTATATACCACATAAAGAAACCTCAGTTACACCGGTAGCTAAGACCTTAATATGATTTTGATAGGACTCTACAGTTCTTGTTGAACAACACAGGTGTGGTGTAACCTGAAATGATCTTCTGTCAATTTCACAATATCGGCAGAAATGGATGATCTTTTGAGACAAGGGATCTGAGACTGTCGCCACAAATAGCACAAAAAAAAACATTTCAGAACTTATCCATCCCCTAAATTGAAACCATCCTCCCCAAGAGCTTTGAGGTCTTTAACCAATTAGGCTAGAGCCCAAAAAATGTTATGGTCTGGGTTTAAAGCTCCACTATTACAGGCCTTAAAGTGATCCTCTTTTTTAACTCCTCAATCACAATAGCAATTGTGGCTTCTGGGATTTCAACCAAACTTCTATTCTATTCAATTCTATAAATTATTCTGTAATAGTTTGAATAGAGGTGGCTGGCAACAAAAGTTTTTCCCTGCAGTTTTAAAATTGAAAACTGTTCTCAAATTTTTCAAAAGTTGTGTAGATTCCAAAAGTATATTACCATCATGGTTGCATAATTTACAGTGGAACATTGCAATCTTGCAGTAGCAGAAAGCTAGCTTCTATGCCGTCTATGTCCATATCTAGGGTTCTGGTTACGCTGCTATTATCAAGGTGGTCGGCGCTTGCAGTCATAAAGCAATGGAATTTAACGATATTGTAGTATTGGAATCTCACCTAAAAAGTTCTAACATTTATTGCACAATTGTATTGTAAAAATGACAAAAAAAAATTTGCAGTGTATAGTAACCATTATTTCAACCCATATTGTATTTAATACAGGTATTAATAAAAGTCCATCCTTACAATATATTTTTAAACAATCATCAAAAGTTGCAATCTTACTACATCAATTGAAAATACCAGTATGCTACTTCAGATCCTCAGAAACATGCTTGAGGCACTCTGTAAACTTTTCTGAAAGCATTTCTGTCAGACTGTCCCTCTTTTTCCTGTCCGTCCACATAATTCTGGTTTCTCAACACAGGTGTGCAAAATGCGTTGCCGTGGGATTAGATAGCCCCATCCTCCTATAACGGTAATTTGAGTCGTCTGTCAGTCCCTGGATACCCTGTAGGATGTAATTGTGTAGCGGCAACTCACAGCCCTGCAACTGATTCACTACCAAGGCCTTGCTATGCTATGGCAGTGAGTGAGACTTCCTACTTGTCTCAAAGAATATTCTTTTTGCCGACATATATATCCTCCAGAATATATATATAATATATATATATATATTTTTTTTTTACATAATCGGATCAAAAAACTAGTCGCCACGGAAAACTACTAAAGCCACAATACACGAACCTCCCTTTCTTTCAATAACTTCCCTCTCCCACGTGTTTTGTACTCGCAAATCTTCTCAAGCATGCAGTCAGCTAGTAGTGATGCATTTCATGAAGATAGCATTCAGTTGTAGATATTTCACAGATGACCACAATGTACTTTTCCATAGGCCTTCTCAGGGGTACTGCCAAACAACCCTTTTTTTTCCGTTTACCTTTTCCCATGTTCCCTTGTTTGAACACGTATGCATCAAATTTAAAAAAAAGATTCCGAGAAGCCATTTGTTAAGCATCAGCCCCTGATGTAAAAGCACATGACTGTCGTCCTATCGACAGCGTGCGTCCC
>JAOYSI010000011.1:2847109-2866210 GCA_025775065.1 Hiodon alosoides | reverse complement strand
GTCTGTGTCAGCACCTCCTGCACTGCACAGCTCCTCATCAATGTCTGTGTCAGCACCTCCTGCACTGCACAGCTCCTTATCACTGTCTGTGTCAGTCTCTCCTGCACTGCACAGCTCCTCATCACTGTCGATGCCAACACCTCCTGAACTGCAGAGCTCCTCATCAATGCCTGTGTCAGCACCTCTGGCCCTGCAAAGCAACACCTTGGTTTTAATCGTGGGATGAGCAAAGAAACGCGTTGATATAAATAATAAACTCCAACAAAACGAGTCAGAAAGTAGTGTACGGTTCTGTTTGGCATGTGGTTGGGTCGGGTTGGGGAACAGCCAGAGGCAGGGCGTACACAGAGAGTGGCACTGAAAAGCAGGGGGAATTACAGAGCCACTCTAAACATTCACAGCTCTCTGCGGTAGGAGGTTAATATTCTCACATGTCATTAGGTCCACTGGCTCCATTGACGGCTCATTGAATCAGGCAGCAAATGATTTCCTCCTGCCACAGAGGACACTGCACTCCGAAGGGTCAGGCCGGCGCTGCAGGTTGATTAATGACTGGCGATCCGCAGAGGTTGCTGGTGGGTAAGCATGTGACTGCACACTTTGGCAGGTCCGAACGCTGTAGCTGGCTTTGACCCAGATCCCAGGAAGACGCGGTGGCGCGCCTTGCCCCAGTGCGGGAGCTGCTAATCAGATGGTCCAAAGACCACCTTTGACCATGTTGATGAGGCTGCCACAACTCCACCATGAGATACGTTCATAATTATAAGAGTAAATCAACACGTTAAATTGAATTTATATACAGTACTTTGCATGTGCAAGAGTGGACAAGCATTGATGGCAAAATGGTATCTTTAGTCTACTGGCTGAGGCAGGAACACGTTATGTTGGCAAGATCATCTTTAGTCCACTTAATCTGATACGTAATACTGTAAACTTGGCAAAGTGTCAAGGCCATGCAGACTAAACCTGTCACCCAGCAGTAAATACACTGACTAATAATACCGCTAATGGTAGATATATGGGGACTATATCCCATCCACACACACGCGCACCATATGTCACTGCCAATAAACAGTCCCTCAACGGCCACTAATGTAGAACACATTATTGGATACGGGAATCAAATTAGGATCATTAAGTCTATGTAGCCGTTTCCACTGATGATAATTAAATTAATGTACATGTCAGGTTAACATGCTGTGAGAAAGCATAAAAAAATACTTTGGAAGAACTTTTTTGATGGAAGCGCAGGTAAGAGACAACCGCAACCCTTCACAACTCACTGAATTATAATAGTGCTGTACTCCACTCTGGAGAATTTTCACACCATTAATGTGCACACACGCAGGTGAAAACCGTTTTCCTGTAATCTATGTGGTCTCGTTACCCTTATCACCGTTTTCCTGTAAGCTACGTGGCCCCGTTACCCTTAGCACCGTTATCCCGTAAACTATGTGATCCCGTTACCCTTAGCATTGTTATCCTGTAAACTATGTGGTCCCGTTACCCTTAGCACCGTTATCCTGTAAGCTATGTGGCCCCGTTACCCTTAGCATTGTTATCCTGTAAGCTATGTGGTCTCGTTACCCTTAGCACCATTATCCTGTAAGCTACGTAGCCCCGTTACCCTTAGCACCGTTATCCTGTAAGCTATGTGATCCCGTTACCCTTAGCATTGTTATCCTGTAAACTATGTGGTCCCGTTACCCTTAGCACCATTATCCTGTAAGCTACGTAGCCCCGTTACCCTTAGCACCGTTATCCTGTAAACTATGTGGTCCCGTTACCCTTAGCACCGTTATCCTGTAAACTATGTGGTCCCGTTACCCTTAGCACCATTTTTCTGTAAGCTACGTGGCCCCGCTACCCTTAGCATTGTTATCCAGTAAGCTATGTGGACACATACCAAGGGACGAGCTGTGATGGGACAATCTCTCCCAGAAAGAAAAAGCTGTTTCCCACACTTATGGACGCCCCCACGCTGAACTTTCAGCATCAAGCCAACAGTCACGTGTTTTCTGATGTGGAAAGCTAGAACACTTAATAGTGTATACATTCAACTTGAACGTTATCCTCTTTACTTTACAAATAGGGTTACCAAATTCCAGGAATTTTCAAAAAAGTACATTTGGAAACTTTTGGAATATATGCCTTAATAAAGCTTATATTGGTAATTGTCTATTGCTAAATAGAACATATTATTCAAGTGTTAAGTGTTATTTTAAGGGTCAGTAGCAAATAAATATCGGCTTTGAGATTTTTAACTATTCACCTGAAATAAATCTCTAGCTTTTTGTTTGCTGACCATCTTGCTAGGCGGGTCTCAAGGGTAGCATTTCATCTGATAAGGAAGTATCCACACTTTCGAGCTGAGTTGATTCTTATTTGGTTGCCTCTAACAGAATGAGATTTGGGCGCAATACCACCAGTTGAAGAACTCTTGAACTGGTTAGCCTATGTAACATTAATTAACATATAATCGTTGTCGGGTAAAAGTGTTCAGTTATCTGTTTAGACCCACCACTGTGTATGTATCTTAAAGCTGGTTTGCAGAAGACTAAGACTAAACATATACAAAGTTTCAACCCAATTTAAGACAATGCTTAACAGCCTTGAAAATGTATTTTCTATATAAAATAGATTAAATTAAACATCTCAACATTTTATGCATGTGATGGAAAATTCCCAGTTAAAATATCCCTGGTATATTCCAACCCCTTGCAAACCCAACTTCTGGCTAAGAGCTAACCATTTCTGTCCCCTCAGAATATTACAGACACTTATATTTTCTCCTGTTGTGAAATAGAGTTTTAACACCAAAAAGGGATCAAATGTGAGATTCACAAACAATCAAAAACAATTCAAATTTTTTATATAAAATCAGAAAGCCACCATGCTTATGCAAAACCATCACTGTAATCAATCAGATCATCACCATCATCGATCAGACTGAAATTTGTACATATTGCAGGCTGCTCCATTTTAAAGAATTAAAAGAAATGAATGGGAAATATGGAAAACTAAAACTTCTATTGTCTTCACACATTTAGCATCTAACAATTATCATATACAGTCTGACAGACTAACACACTCACATACAGGCTAACAAAGGGAATACATAAGCTTTGATCCACCCACGTCCCCCTCTCCTTATGACCACAGACACACTTATACAGTTAACCCTACCGTGGCCGTCAGAATGCTAGTGTCACCTTAAGCCAAATGACCACCGACACTTATACAGTTAACCTCACCATGGCCGTCAGAATGCTAGTGTCACCTTATGCCAAATGACCACCGACACTTATACAGTTAACCTCACCATGCCGGTCAGAATGCTAGTGTCACCTTATGCCAAATGACCACCGACACTTATAAAGTTAACCTCACCATGGCCGTCAGAATGCTAGTTACACCTTATGCCAAATGACCACCGACACTTATACAGTTAACCTCACCATGGCCGTCAGAATGCTAGTGTCACCTTATGCCAAATGACCACCGACACTTATACAGTTAACCTCACCATGCCGGTCAGAATGCTAGTGTCACCTTATGCCAAATGACCACTGACACTTATACAGTTAACCTCACCATGGCCGTCAGAATGCTAGTGTCACCTTATGCCAAATGACCACCGACACTTATACAGTTAACCGCACCATGGCCGTCAGAATGCTAGTGTCACCTTATGCCAAATGACCACCGACACTTATACAGTTAACCCCACCATGGCCGTCAGAAAGCTTCACTGGAGCCATGTCCATTTTTGTGGCCACACAAGCACCCTTGAAAAGCCAGGTATTTACAGATTTAAGACGACTCTACATCCGGGAATCCAACTGAAATATCCATTTGTCTCTGCTGAAAAAGCCGGGCCCAAGGATGGATCAATCCAAAATCAGTCAGTATCACCTGGCCTGTCACTCTTGGGTCCTCATTACCACCTGCTTATTATTTTCCAGTCAACAGATTAAAATGCAGGAGTCGCAATCTTTGATCTCTCACTTGCAGACACAAAACTCTCTCAAGCCCCGACATTTTCCTCTGAGGCAATTAGTGCTAATTAAAATATTTCCAGCAGCCCTCGTGCCACTTCTAACCTCCTCAAAACTGCCCTCACAAATTCTTGCCTCCTTCCACAGTCTTCCTTTCTCAGCAGTGAACCCGATAGATATGTTCACTGATTACTACGACTGACAGGGAAGAAAAAAAACTGTATCCAATGTACCCAGTATCCAATTAAATCCCTGTCTACTAAGTTTAACAATTAATTAAATCATTGTTAATTAATAAATAAATTAACAAGATATTGGAAACTTGGACCTGGAAATGCCAGAAATACCATAATACACTGAAACTATTAAAGATACGCAAGAGACACCTTTCCTGCCATGTGCAACAAAGCCCAATTATCTGACTTCATGCTACAATTTGTGTAGCTGTCAGAGTCAGTTGTAGGTTATTACATGGAACTTGGTCGAAGGTTGTGCGCAGGTGACATTCCATACCTCTTACCTCAGCTTCATTTCTGTGCGGAAATCGTTCACGTGCACATTTTCTTTTCACCAGTACTTTGGTAAATTAAATCAAAGTAAATGTACAAAATCGGAACAATGCAAACTGTAGTTTTGTAGGTCAGAAATGCTTGTAAAATACATCAGTCAAATTATTTTCTTTTCTTTATCAAATCATACAAAGGCACGTGTAAAATAGGTTTGCCAAGAGTAGTTACAACTATGACAAGTCGTGATAGAAAATAATATCAAATAATCAAGGTTAAAATTTTTCACAACTGTTAAGCCTACCTTTAAGCAACAAATGGTCAAATATACTATATCACTTGAAAAAGCATGCTATATTCCTGTATTTAATAAAGTATTTAGTGCTTTTATTTTAGTTAGCGATTTGTTTATTATTTCACTGGGTGCATATAAAATAACTGAAAACTGGACCGCCGTGTATATCTGTTCGAATTAGGAGACTTTTGGTACATAGCCACACAAAAGGTGGAATATAATTACTGATTGTAAAAAGGCAGCTTTAAACTTGAATCAAAGGTTGTAAAAGACAGCTGGGTATATTCATCTGCTTTAGAACCCTCACTCTGGGAACTTTGGGATAACACTTGCAAACGACTGACAGGAAATGCTTTTAGTGGGTAGTGAAGGGTGAGCCACCCTGGATTAGGTCTGAATTAATATGGTTGAAACGGAGCAAATCCAATCCCCTAATATCTCAAAGCCTTGATCAACCACCCATGTCAGGAAGGCAGTGTGGGGAGGGGGTCATCGACGCCCGTCAATGGTTATATGTAGGCTTTCTAATGATCAAAAGGATCATGTTTAAAACAATTCTGAAGAGGCCACAGTTTAGTCTAATGTGGAGCGCTGGGCAGACTCCACCGTGGAGAGATGGCCCACACTACCGTCTGACAGGACAGTTTAGATGTATCTAACGGCTAGTCTTACTATCGCGAATGACTCAAAGTGGTTGCATGGGGATAAAGGGAAGAGGGAAAAAAGAAAGATCTCAGTCCTGATATTCCATTACCTTAAAACAGCAAGTCTCATTAAAGGAGGCAAGTCTAGTCAAATCCTTCTGTAATTCTATAAAGCTGATGTGCTGTCAGCCTTATTAGCCATCATTTCCTAACCCAACTCAGTACCTCTGACGTGTTCTTTAGTGTGAAATGATCCAAATCCCTTAAAAGATTGCCTGTTCAAAGGCTTTCCTCGACGTGCCTCCCACGCAGCCCACTGACATGTCAAGCCAGGATTAAATGTGTCGCTGTAATTATTTTGGCTTTTTAAACAGGCCTTTTGTATACCTGCACTTCAGGTGAAGCAATCCGATTCACGCAAAAATGTAGAAACGTCCGGACAGAGAACAGCGAAAACAGTTCTGCGTATTAGGCCTTGTTGCACTACAAAGGAAAATGAAAGCCACACACTAGGAGGGAAAATGCCAAAGGAACACTGGGCTGAAAGGTATTGAAATACAGCAGCATTAACAACTAGCAATAAACACTTAGAAGTAAGATGATGGCGTGGCAGAGACTCGGAGTGTTCGCTTTCAAGGGACGCCTTGTTGTCTTCCGTATAAAGGTTGATTTTGTGGTGGTCCATTTTACTCTTCACTAGTTAACTTATCTGTTTATGGGATAAAATTTGCATTTATAGTGGAGCGAGATTGAGCCACTCAGGAGCCCCCAAAACAGACTCCTAATATATTAAGTGAACTCTCCCAGTACCCAACAGACACACTTTTACACGGTAATTGTTAACCTGACAATAACAATGTCTGGTAAGAGCACTATACGTGTCGTGAATTAGATCTCGCGAGGATGTTGAAACTGTGTCTGAGCTCTGAGAGCTGCCGCTCTTCCAGCACTTTGTCCAGACAAGACCCCGTAGCGCCTGGAGAGTAGGCACAAGGGAGATGAAATAAGCTCCATCAGTTACCACAGGTTGACCTTGGAGCCCCACGCCAGCCGCGGCAGACTGAAGCTGACGTGACGGCAGTAAAGACACAAGACCTCACGAGTATACTGCCACCCATAGCAACAGCTGGGAACTGAGATTCAGGGCAAAGGGGCGTCTGTGTTTCTCTGTGGGAGCTGTGAACGAAAAATCAGCCATAATGGGTCTCGGTTTATTTCACTGTGAAACAAAATGGCTCAATTTGCGTACTTAGTCTACCGAAATTGGCCAGGGTGAGATACATGGGGAATATCCAAGTAGACAGCTGAATCAGTTCTCTGATAAGGACACTGTAAGGAGAACAAAGCCAGATGTCAAACAAGCTTACCATGGCAATTCAGAGACATTTAATACATTTTTCATTGTAAAATGCCAAGTTTAGCTTCTGATTCCCCCAAAACCCAGGTGCAATGACCCTATCACTTTGACATGTGCCTCCATATATAATTACATTTACAAGATCCTGATTGGTACCTTTAAATACAGGACAAATAAAGCTTTTACACGTTGGATTTGTACTCCAAAGGCATGGTGCAATATGGAAACCAGGCAAAGCATGAACTCAATAAAATTAACGAATTAATTTGCTATTAACCCCACTGACAAAATACTAAAGTTTCAAAGCATTTTAAAAACATAATGCCACGGGTCTAAATGCAATTCACATACTAATATGACCAGAGATGCAGACACCATCTAGGCCTTTCTAACCCATGTTCTCTTCACATTACACACCAAAGTAATCCACAGCCATAAAATGTATATATATTACAAAAAATGTTCTATCTTCAATAAAATGTCTCTTCCATCTATGAAGGTGGTGGTCCAGCGCATTTCAGTTGTGAAACCATACCAGAGAATGAGCCAAACACAAGCAGAGATGAAGGGAAGCTTTTCCAGAACATAAACAATGACATCATGGACAGAAATATATCGTATTTTTTTTTAAGTATCTAATTTCTTCTTTCTTCAGAAAAAAGTTTGATTTTGTTCCAAGCAGCCAGTTTAAGACATATCTTATTGATTTCATTCGAAATAAAATGTTTTAAAAACAGTTGAAATATTAATAGTCCAAAATGCTATTGCGATAAATTGTGTAATATTTGAATATTTTACAATACTTTAATACTAATAAATGCACAGAAAGAACATAAGTAGGCCATTACTAATTTCATTAGCAATGCTTACATTAACCAGGACCCATTCTGTTGAAGTGAAAGTGTTACTCTTTTTGACAGACCAATTATCACATGACAGAGAGCACGTCATTAAGCAGAAAAGTCCTAAGCATAAGTCATTTCTCAAATTGCATTTAATCTCACTACGGACAGATATGTCACCAATGTGTATGATTGAGCGCATATAAAGCTGACATGCACTAGTGCCGGCCATTCACTATTCATCTATATTCACTATTCACACTATACAATTTCCCCCCTCTTAGCAGCCCCAGACTAATTTTCTTTTTGGGGAGAAATCGTAAGGAATCAGCATGTCGGCTGTCACGTAGCGTGAGCGAGTGAAAGACACTCCGAGGATGGCTGCACTGATTGTTCTGATCGTTTGACGCGTCAGGGAGTGTCTGAAATGTTTGTCGGGGGTCGTCAAGTGTGAGCTGGTACAGACTACGTCGCAACGAGGTTGAGCGAACCACGGATCGGGTAGCCTGAACACGTACACACCCACGAAAAGATTTTAGGCAGGGAAATGATGTAATGTGAGAGCATGTATTGTACCAGGGTAAACTGACACGCCGGCTTATTACCCCACTGCCCCACAGCTACACAGCCATATTCAGCGACATTGCAGCCACCGTTTGTTAGAATCATGGTTCATGTTTGCTGAAAAGAAAGTTTGTCAGCTGCATTAGTGTAAAATTTTCTATAATCTGGGCCACCAGAGTTGCACAGTCAGCAAAGGCACCATGAGGTGGAGTTCGCCCAAGTGCAGGCTAAGCCCCATGAGCTGGAGTTTGCCTGAGTGCAGTCTGAGCCCCATGAGCTGGAGTTCGCCCGAGTGCAGACTGAGCCCCATGAGCTGGAGTTCACCCGAGTGCAGACTGAGCCCCATGAGCTGGAGTTCGCCCGAGTGCAGACTGAGCCCCATGAGTTGGTGTTTGCCATTTCCAATTCAGCTGTATCATTTGCGGATCTTTACCAGGAGACCACAGCAGCATTGCACTATTGACTGCCTCAAGTGGGTAAGTCGACAGAGCTTCTCAAGGCTCCTCACTAACAAGTATTTCATACCAGCTTCTCGGGCATTTGCAGGCTGGCGGTAGCGTCGAGGGAGCCTCTCCTCCAGTCTTGTGCCGGCTGTTAAGCCTGCAAGGAGGAAAAGTACCTCGAAGGCGACTAGGATTGGAGGAAACGAGTCGTGCTTCCACACCCTCCCCTCCTTAGGTGATGAGCTGAGATGCACAAGAAAAATTGGCTATTCCAAATTAGGTTGGGAAATAAAAACAATTAATATGAAAGAAATTGTATGTGCATGCTCCTTCGGCGCAAAAGTGCACAATACTCGACCTCGAAATACTGATTGATAGAAGGAAATGAAACCTCTCGAACGATTGAAGTGGAAGACTGCTTTCCGATGCAAACTGTTGTTTAGATGAGAAGGGATGATAAGATTCCATATACGATAAGATTCATGTCAACTACTAATGTCTGCTTGTGGTTAAAATGAAGCACCTATCAAAACATAATAACATGACGCAGTGGGAGCGCATAATTACATACGCCAGACTATAGCTTGGAAAATTACAGTTGACTAACATGCTCTGGTTGTGTGGTGATGTTTGTTGAGTATTGATTAATCTTTTTAATGGAAATTCTGGGCAGAGGTGTGATTCCTATGGAAGCAGCCTGGATTAAGTAACCCACGAAGGGCACCACTACAGCACCCCTCACCAGACTTACTCACAATCTTCTGGTTACATTACAATGTTAACACGTGTCACAATTCATTAATTAAATTACAAGCTACAAAATAAGAGCAATTGTTTTTACTTCTCTCATGTGATTCATTGCAGAGCACAATAATGGTATAATTCAGAACTCCTGTAGTGTTAATTCACCAAAGTTTCATAAATGAAAAATGTGATGTGTTTTTGTTTGAGCGCTGCCTTTTTTTAGCTTTATATTTTTAGCAGATTCCAATAAAACGTGAATCATTTTTACACTGATTTATGTACATATTGCCTAAATTGCAAACTAGCAAGTTCAACTATAAAGAGCAGACAATTAAATTTTTCTAAATTATCCCAGTGGACGTACTGTTAATAACTGACTGTTAGACTAAATATGTCTGTAGAGGACCAAACACAATTACTGCCATTAATCCAAGTTTTTTTTTGTTTAAAAAATTTTGAATGAAAAAATATTTATGCCTTGGAAAAAAGTTGACAAAGCCACTGGCTCTTTAAGGCCATTAAATCTGGCCCAGCCTCCCATTTCTGCCTCTGCTCCCCATCGCTGTGTCCTGACCTTGCTGTTTCTAGGCCCCATCCATCTTGGGCTGCTTAGCCATTTCGCCGGCTTCATACCGCGCAGATTAACACAATTCATCACCACAATCATCCGCCATTCATCACCTTTTCCCAATGAATGTTTTGACATCCAGTTAATTTTCTGCTGATGATTTATCAAATTATAATTACCATGCTCGGAAGGACTCATTTATTATGTTGATACATGATAATGATGCCAAAGTGGATTGAATTTTAAGTAAGTTCTTTGCGATTATAACATATGTGTTATTTTGAGTAATGTTATACGGTATGTTTTTTTATTTTTATTTTTTTACAGCCTGAATGCTCTTGGGACACTCCTAATGTTTCAGTAATCAGTGCAAAAAAAAGTCAGGCTGTTAATTCAATTTTTTTCTGAACAAATTGTTTGCCAGGGAGCATGAAAAAGTTCAATCAAATTTAAGGCTCTGATTTAAGACGCGCTGTAATTAAAGAACGCGCTAATTCAATCAAGGTTTCAGACTCAGCCCACGAGAGTTAAGCTTTTTATTAATAGGTTATAGGTTTTTTCACACATGCTGCCCACAAACGCACTTCATTAGCTTTCTGCGGTGCTATTGCCCCTGCTTATACCCTCATTGTTATCTGGGCTTATTAAAACCCAGGGACAAAGCTATCTGCTTCTATTACGTAAATGCAGGCCGAGCTAATGCACTGGGTTGCCTTCCCATCAGCGTAATGTGTTTATGTTCTGATAGCATGCAGGACTATGAAGAGACCAGGGTAGATTTTCCGTATGAAAAACTGATTCACACACTCAAAAACAGTCCCCGAAATCTACAGGTTGCCGGACTTAACGAGCAGTCTGCATCACGGACATATGGCCCTGTGATGCGCTTTCATGCAAAGAAAATAAACGCCACGTGAATTGATAATATTTAATTCACAAGAGTTTTTTGTACACTTTGTGTGTGACCGGAAAACCGTGGTCCTTTAATCATTTTCTGAATCTATTAATGTAACTGGATATATAAAGGGAGTTTTTTTTTTCCTTCTTCTATCTGTCAGTTGCTTAAAAATTAGACAGCGATAGTGTGCCCAGCTATATAATTAGAACTTGACTTAAAACTGTAAGTCACCCTTAATTAGAGTGTCTGCAAAGCAAATAAAGATGTGGGTTGGATGTTTTGACAGAGGTCACTGTGTTTATAAATGTAACAAAGTTTCTGTTTGATTTACCACACTTATAGAACGTGAAAAACATGGTCAGATAAACAAAAATCGGGCACTCGTTTTTATTAAAATCATACTGCCTTATGGGAAATGTTGCTGCTATGTTTCACACATTCAGGGAAATATTTTTTAAAGCATTGTTTTTTTAAAAAAAAGGTTTTATTTACGTTGTGTACTAAGGATCAGTTTTTTAGATTTTACAGAGGGGGGCAGGCTTGTTGTACGCTTTTCTGGGATGGTAATGTGGCTGAACCCTATTGGCCCTATCAGTACTCGCCAAACTCCATAATGGGACAGCAGCTTCTGCGTCAGGGTTATCCATTTCCCCTTAGAAAACTAAACGGAAAACAGAGGTCCCACTTGCCAAGGATGGTCCACATGTCACTTACCCAAGCTGCTCTGTTGACAAAATGTTTACAGTCCATACAACTATACAACTATACAAACTACATTAGTACACTATAGCAGAACAGCCCAATGTATCTGTGGGGTTGGAGTTGTTGATTTTGTGATCAGGCTTTAATTTTTCCAAACTGATGGTATGTTAAAGCACGTTAATGGTGGAACGTAAATGGAACTTAATTATGAAATTTAGATCTCAATATGTTTGGTCCAGCTGCCTAATAAAAGTCACACATCATTTGTTGCAAAATGCAATCAGTTTGACGTAAGGAAATTTCTCAAGGAAATACAACAACAAAAACACATAACACAATTCTTTGGGGCCAATAATAATGTAATACGTAAGAAGGGGACCACTTCGCTTTATTTAGTATTTTAGTTGTTTAGTTTTATTGTGACTATCAACTGCATAGTAAGGCCAGGCTATAAGACGTGAATAGTCCGCCTTTGGAAACATATGTTAATGTCTCAGAACAGTAGATGTTTGAAATAGTCACACAAGGAGGTGTGAAATGTCACTGGAACCAGAATCTTCTGAATTCAGTGAGCCATTTATCTCTTTCCACTCTGGTCGCCCTTGGGCTAAAGCCCGTAGACACCACTATCCTTGTCCCCTAGCCGTTTCTCCACTCATAATTGTGAGTCCTGCTCGGCCGTCCCAGTGAAAGATGTGTCTGGTAAGGGAGAGAGGTCAACCATGAGCGTGGACATTTATCACATGCACTGCAGCCAGATGGAGGCAGCCCATTCATCACAAAACCCTGTCACCTGGTCACAAAAGACCCCACGAAGAGGGTCCCTCTCGGGCCAAGGAGTGCACTGGCTTCTTCTGCTTCTATTTACAGAAATGAGCCTTCCGCTGCGCAATTGGGCCCCTTATTTAATCATCTTTACTTCCCTCTGTCTGCCTATTTTTAAGCTGTACTTTCATCCATACTTGCGTAAGGGCTCTGGGAGATATTAGCAGCGCAGCGTGCTAAAGAAAGGCGTTTCTGACATTTGCTCTCCATTCATCAGCTCCTCATAGGCCCGTCCATGACAATGAAAAGATTTCACAGGACGGTGCGGCAGAAACTCATTCCTCCTCTCATCCATCATGCTCAAGCCCGCCATAGTCCCGCTGACCTCATCTGTAATGTCTCGGTGCTTGCCGGGGACGTGAGGCATCCTTCATTAACGCTGATACCCAGACAGGCCGGTGGATGTAAGGACAGCGGGCTGTCGCTGCACAACACAGCGTTCAACCCCAGGGTGCAGACAACTGCTGCACGCCAACCCTCCACCGGCTGAATGAGGAAAAGGAAAACATAAATAGTATATATAATAAAGGAGAGGAAACTTCCATTCATCCTTTGCACAACGCATTTCAGCAACACTACCCCTACTACTGACATATGTTCAGCATTAGAATCCCAGAAAATAAACTCATAATAAATAATAAACTCATTTTCAAGTAGGTTAAAAATATTTCACCTGTAGAACTGGATATAAACTGCAAGCATTAGTAGTAATTGCAGGAGTACGCTGGAATGGATATTTCCTTCTGAAACATTTATTGACATTCTAGGACCATGTTGTTACCTTCACTTGTGTGGGTCGGTAAATACTCTATCTACTGGTCTCCAATAGTGCTGTTCTAGTGTTAGTAAAACACAGGAAGTGAGCATTAGTTAACAAAACAGGAGGTGCTCTCTGATAGCATGCTAGCAAGAGTTATTAACCACAACAGCAGGCCCTTTGTTGTGTCTGGGGCTCCCTTCCTCTCACATACCACCACAGTGGACTTGTAGAAACAACCAATCCTAGCTCTTATCCTCCACCATAGGCTTTTGAGGTTCAGGTGAACAGCAGTCTTCAAAGAGTTTTAAGGCAATTCAAGTTGTGTGTGTGTGTGTGTGTGTGTGTGTGTGTGTGTGTAAATGGCAGATTTGAGAAGACAAAAACAAGAACAAAGTAACAATGCAGATACTGCAATTTGAAACCTTTAGATTCCACATAGTTCTGTTAAACATCAGCGATTATCTTGCTGGACACCAGCGTCATCTGAATCACCATGCAAGCCAAGAGTCTGACAGACAAATGTAGCGCCTTGGGAATGTCTGGGCCTACCCAAGGAGCAGAGAAAGATGATGTTCTCCTTTTTGACCTTACTTTCCTTTGTGAAAAGAGATTAAATGCCTGGGATACTGTAAGCAGAGTGCAGCTCTGAAAGATGAGAATTATTAATGGACATTGCAGAAGGCCGTTTAATCTTCTGCCAAGGCAGAGTCATCATTTTACCTCAAGTTGTTTTTTTTTTTTCTTACGGGTAATCACAAAAAGGGGAACTGTTCTTTATCCTACTGTAATCAGTAAAACCAAGCCAGGATTCTCTGCACAAACGTCTTTTTATAACAACATACATTACTTTATGCAGTGCTAAAGCTGTAAAACAGCAGCCAGAAAGTGACGCTAACAATAGCACAGGATTTTTAATTTTTAACAGCACAGGATAGCGATATAGAAATATTTTCATTAAGTACTTAAGTCAGCCCCAAAGCGAAACCGAACAACACTAAAACGGGCTCAGAATTTTGTGGGTGGAACCAGGGATCGTTTACAAGATCTGATGAGGCTGCAGTCTCAGATGGAGTCGTAGTCTGGCCCCAGTAATTGGTGCTCCCATTTCCCTCTGGCCTCCAGACAGGATCAATAGTTGTTAGGATTACACCTTGCTCCAACAATGTGAGATTTACAACGGCTCCCAGGATTTACACTCCGTCTTCACATAACCCATCAGTGCAACCCAATTACTACCCCCAGACAAACAGCATTAACATGGACACTCATGCTTCTTTACTGCACTTCATTCCAGTCTCATTTCTGGGTCTTCAGGTGGTACTATAACACACTGAGAGGTGTGCTTGAAGGAAGACATCCTCAGTCTTTCATTACTCTAACCGTGATTTACTTCGCATCATCTGGCTGCTATGGACAAAGATAGCATGTTGTAAATTACAACAGTCCTGTCCCCGTATTACACTGCTGGGAGAGGGGGAGTGATCCAGTGACGGCACTGGCCAGCGATTAAAAGACCCCTTATTCTCATTTTTTATTTTATCCTCATCTGCCTTTTTGTTGCTGGATCATAACCATGAGTTCGTTAATGTTCAGCTCAGACTAAACATCGATCCACTCAACACTCAGAGAACCATCAGCAGCAGCCAGAAGAGGAAAAAAAACAATAGCTGAACATGTTACACATTCCTCATTTCTGATTATATTAAACATGCATTTCACGCTGTGAATAAGAAGACCTACTGACCTAAGAGGTGTGTGTTCCATGCTATGCTTTCATTCTCCTGGAACTGGTGTAATTAAAAGGAATCCCTAATTCCCCCCACTTTCCCCCCCACCATATTCCTGTGTCTGATAGCTAACAGCATTCCTTTTTATGGGACATGCCCGGCTCAAATGAAGAGAGAGATAACTTTAATGACGCTGCAATTAATCGCCCCCAGTATATGGCCAGCCAAGAGACCAGATATTGACTTCATTAAGGATAATATACAATGTCATTAAGTCAGCAGGGTCACCTTCTGTATCAAACAAGCTGACTGATACATTGAATTTTTACTGGGATATGATAAATTCAGATCCTTCCATAGAGCAGAGAAAAGGCCCTCCCACCTCTCAGGTCTCCCTCATCATCATTATGCCATCCGTTATATTTGGTATGCAAAAATAACTCACTTTTTGTACAGGTTTTTACGAGTTTCCTCCGAAAGGCAACCAGCCATTTATCCAACTAATATCCCAATGCAATAACTTGTATACTATGGGTAACATCTTCACTCATGCACGATTGTATCAGAAATTTGCTTGAAAGAGCTGAATGCTTTTAAAGACTGCTAGAGCTGGGTTTTGACAAAGGCATGGATCGGTATCCCGTTCCACATAAATTATCTCCGGCACTCTTAAGAGCTCAGCAATTATGCCTTATAAAGTTAGGGCCAATGTGCTTTGAACAGGAGTTTCAGTGCCAACTGGAGGATAGGCACATCCCTCCGACAGCAAAACTAGCCTACAGGTACCAGGAAAGTAAACAGAGGTCATTTTTTTAAAGTAGCTGGGAAGGATCCACACTAGTTTGAAATATGTATTACACAGTGTCATAAGTGGCTAAGTCAAGTTGGCCACTTAGGAGCCCATTGTTAGGGGTTACACTTGATTTAAATTAACGTTGTCATGATGTTGTTGTTCAGAAACAATAGTTTTCCAGGCTTTATACTAGGTGTGCTATGGGCTTCTACATTTTAAATGTACTTCCTTTCTAGATGACTTCCTTTCGACCTTTGCGTTGAGAAGTTACAAAGAAGCAGTTAAGAGCTGTTCTGGCCTAGAAGTGAAAAGTCCTATTCACACATCACACACCACACACACCACACACCACACACACACACCACACACACACAAAGTTAAAAATGGTGCCTTTGATCCAAGGTCAAGATCATGTTCATCACAATAAAAGGCTAACTCGAGTGGACTCCTCTGGAACCAGGGCACTCTCCTCTGGAACCAGGGCACTAGGGTCATAAAGCTGCCAAACTGTTTCATTAACGAGCATTATATTCTCATTGAAGGACTCAAATGACATTTCTGTGCACGTCGATAAACATGCTCGTTACTGAGGTGAAAAAAGCAGGGGAAAAAACCTACATTTCCAATCAGACAAACGCAAGACCAAGCCGATGTCTTTTATTTTGACTGAAAAGACTGCTGTTGTCCATCATGTCACTGCCATTCCAGCCTCCACTCAACAGTGGCAGCGTGCGAGTTCTGGCGAACAGCTGAATGATCACCTGGCCACACGGAAGCCCTAACTGGCACCACTGAGCGCTTCCTTGTCTGACGCAATCCTCCTCAACGCGGCGCCCCGCCTCGCACTCGAGTGGTGCATCCCGGTAATGCCGTTTCTACCTTCCTGGTGTACTCCCCTCCCCTTCCAGCATGGCTAAGCGAGGCTGACAGGCGGATTCCTTTGCTTTGTGCCGCATTAAAGCCACTTTCCTTCTGACAGCCTGTTCTATCCTGCCACCTCAGAGCTCCAGCTTCACACTTCTGTGGGCTGCCACCGCGTCTTGACAGACCACTGTCACTTCCCATCATCCTCTCTGTGTATCCCGCGCTCTCCCCCTCCGCTCGCAGTCCCACTTTCCAACCGGGGCAATTATTTTTTTGACAAGCCATCCATCAGCTGTAACTTAAAAGCACTTTCCGATGATACTCATTGTTAAAGCCCCTCGCTTTTTACAGAGCTTGCATGAGAGAATATGATATCAGACATTCAAACTACCAAACCATGTAAATTTGCTTTGTTCTCGGCTATGTCTCCAATTTCACGTCCAATTTTTCAGTACATTATGTGTAGTTGTTGTGCTTAATATGATGTTGTCAAAATCCATTAAAGTTCATTGCACTGCATAGCTTTAAAAATGCAGGTTACGATTCGTACTCTTTAAAGGAAATAAGGAACGCAGTTCACAGACAAATTAGATTTTTTTTTTATTATCGAAAGTTCCATTCTAACATTTCTGCATGGGTGAAACCCCATATAAAAATATCTGAATGTCAGACAATGACATCAAAAGCAACACAAACGTGCCTATGGACGCCAACGTAACCACTTTGCTGGTGACATAAATTTGATGATAATCTTAGAAAACGAATAAGGAACAGACCTGCTTCATTGGAATGTTCTGCTCAATCATTCTGTGCGCTTCTACTTGGCCTCCTTGGAAACGAGGGCACATCAACTGTGAGTTCCAGCCCCGCCAGTCCGATACGTTAAAAAACGCATCCCTTACATGCGCCTGAAAAAGGTTTAAATGAACTCGCTAAAGTGACTAACGCTTTTATTCAACAACAAAATGGTTCTTAACAACTCTGATCAATGCCACCTATAGAAAAATACATTCTCATTAAATAACAAATTAAAGTAATTAAACATAATTTTACTCAACAACCCAGCACAATCAGCTAAGCCTCTCTGTCTGTTTTTGAAGCTGCAACATGTTTCTGATTGAGATCTATTTATTGGAAAGAAAACTCAAATATAAAAACAATGCTAATATAATGGATTTTTTGTGTTTAATTTATCCCAGATATTTTCGGTTAAAAACGGCAGGAACTTATGAGAAGTTAAGTCAGTATGTCTTCACACAGCACTGCAAAGTTTTAAGCTTAAACGAGTCAAATGATATCCAAAGCAAAGCTCAGTAAGAGTAGCCATCATGAACGTATAAGCCAGCAGATTTTAGAGAATAGTGTAACCAGAACTCTTTATTAACAATAGTGAAGTAAAATATAATTGACCACATCCCAGTAATATCGCGCACTACTGTAGTCTTTGCAATGCCTTTTGCTATGGAGTGTTTCCCCAGCCGGTGGCTTTTTTTGTCTGCTTGGGGGTGGGGGTTTAAATCAGGAAAACTCTTCATTTACCAAGCTGTCACAGCTGCTGGACCCTCTGTGACAACAGTGACGGCACTTCAGTGTTTGTCACCCCACTGAAACGGTGGTTATTAATTAGAGTGACCCCTCCAGCACCTGGAGGGAGAGAGTGGTTGGAAATTAAAGCCATAAATTCAATGACTTCATGTATTCCCAAGCAGGGTATTAATTTCACTTAGGACTAAACGTGAATATGCTTTGCCTCACTAAGCACATTTCAATGCCAATGATAGAAATGCTGGAGAGTTGTCTTTTCAATTAAGTTCGGTTTGATCAGCAGTCACTAATAAACATGCACATGGGAAGTTTTATTCATGTCAAAAAAACAGGTTAATCGTGTTGTACTGATGTTCATAGATAATGTCTGATTGGATGCGTTTCCACTTGCTAAACAATTTGAATAAATGACTGCCCACTGATTCTGCCATCTTGGCTTTGAAGGAATTACCCTCTGGCTTGGCTTTAAAATCTTGGATTGCTCAAGGGGACTGTCTTCTACTCTCCCAAATCCATATTACACTGTCTAACCCCGCAAAAACAGGGAAAAGCATAGCGTTGAGTAGAGTCAGCTACAGTCACAGGGCAACAAAGCTACAGTCACAGGGCAACAAAGGGTAGTGTAGAGTCAGCTACAGCCACAGGACAACAAAGGGTAGTGTAGAGTCAGCTACAGCCACAGGGCAACAACATGTAGTGTAGAGTCAGCTACAGTCACAGGGCAACAAAGCTACAGTCACAGGGCAACAACGTGTAGTGTAGAGTCAGAAACAGTCACAGGGCAACAAAGGGTAGTGTAGAGTCAGCTACAGTCACAGGGCAACAAAGAGTAGTGTAGAGTCAGCTACAGTCACAGGGCAACAAAGCTACAGTCACAGGGCAACAAAGGGTAGTGTAGAGTCAGCTACAGTCACAGGGCAACAAAGCTACAGTCACAGGGCAACAAAGAGTAGTGTAGAGTCAGCTACAGTCACAGGGCAACAAAGCTACAGTCACAGGGCAACAAAGGGTAGTGTAGAGTCAGCT
>JAOYSI010000011.1:2813249-2847009 GCA_025775065.1 Hiodon alosoides | reverse complement strand
CATAACTTAATTTTCTGAGCTCATTTGTTTTGGTTTCTTTGTATGTATGGATTACTTGGGTTGTTACCAACATCTGGAGAAAATTTCATGTCAATAGCACCTTTAAAAATATATTTACTGAGAAAAATGGTGACGTTCAATACTTATTTCACCCGCTGTATATTACATACACACGTTCATGTTAATTTCATAAACTCTCATTCCAAAGTGTTTTGAGCCTTTAAAAAGCAGAAATCAGCTCCTGGATAACAGAAACATCTCTGGAACAGCAAATTGGATAATGGCCACTCTGCCCTACCTATTCCCATGTTTCCAGCAGAGGATCTATACAAGAGGGCATCCACCTTCCCCGGGGAACCCAGACTTAATTAATATCACTTCTTCTCTGTGTCTCCCTTCCTGACCCCTGTCCCCTCCTTCACCAACGTTACATTTGCGAGCATCCAAACAGAAGTTTGGCAACCTTTTTACCGTGACCTTGGCATTTCTCGTTGGGCTCCGCATATTGACAGTTTCCCCTTCCTCCGGCCTATCTTCTCGTTTGTCATAATTATTGCTGAAATTTTTAACTGTCATTCGTGAGCGTAGATCAATGACTTTCGACTACCCCCACCCCTCACCCCTTTGTCATATTGGCAGCGCAAGTCGTCTTTCCTTTCTTAAATGAGACCCCTCTCCCATCATTCTTTCTAATAAAACCAGTCTTTCCATTCACAGAGTCCTATTCTAGGTCAGTTGCTGTGTCATTATTCCAGTCTGAACCCGATGTTCAGTATTTCTTCAGCCACGTTCAACAGATACCAGGGCACAATTGAAATGGGTACCAATTTCTTTCTATTTGAATCCCATAAACAATGTCAAAAATAAATCTTTTTGTTAGATGCATTTCTGTATCCACCAGTTTTTCCACATTTGAAAACATTGTGTAAGTATTATACTTGTCTGTCAAGTATTCCGTGGCAAGTATAAACGTTTAGTCAGGCATTTTCATGAATACATGCTGGTAGGTATTATTGGTCCTTAAATATATGAACTGAAAAACAATGACTATATGATAGTACTAAAGTTTTCTCCCATTTTTTCATAAACAAATCAACCACAATGTCCAATGGCTTTAATGCAGTTCAGAATGTAAGTTCAGAAATAATCAGTACAAAACTGTGGACACTTGTGCTATGGAGCATTTATCCAATTCAATAAAAAGATGCCATGTAAGGCTATAAAGTAGAAGGTAAATTGCACTTTATCTGTGCTGTATGTCTCCTTAGGAGCGTGTACCTTCTTGCGGAACTTAACTGGACATTTTAGTTCTGTACCTAAATTTTCACTTTTTTTGTCTCTCTGTACTATGTCACTCTTGGTAAGAGCATCTGCTGATTAAAATGATTAAAATGTAGAATAATTTTTTTAAGTTTAAAACAAGAACAATAAAGGCCCATAGCCATATTCAATTTGAAACAGTTTTTCCCCAAAAGATTGTATCAAAATCAATAAACTTTAATGACTATGATGTAATTGATTTGACCACATGACATATATGGAGAGAGAGAGAGAGAGAGAGAGAGAGAGAGAGAGAGAGAGAGAGAGAGAGAGAGAGAGAGAGAGAGAGAGAGAGCAAGAGAGAGAGAAAACTACAGCTTCAAGGTAAGACATCAAAATTACTACATTACTATGTACTACTATTGGAATACACAAAAAATTATGCAAATGTATGAATCTTCACAAATGGTTAAGAAGATATAAAATCGTATCAGGGAGAATCAGCCATTCTTTAAAAATGTGGTGCGTGTGTCAAAGTTTTGGGCTTGAATTTCATTAAACCTAATGTTGTTCCCTACAAGGAAATATAATAATTTAGTCCTGGTCCACAGCTTGGTAGAGAATATACAATTGCAATAGACACATCAACCCTACAGCTACATCACGGAGACGAATTAAACTACAGTGCATGTCACCTGAGGTCACGGCTCTTCTTACCACGAAGACAGGCGTTTGAATTTATTTTACCAATTCATGTAAATTCATTGGAATCATTACTTGGCACCATAATTGCAATACCGTCCTGTTTTAGTAATGGCTATTCCACTGAATTCCAAAGACTCAAAATTACATTTGTGTGAGTTTGCATGCATTCTGATATAACAGTGCAGCACTGGATGGCACATGAACATAAAATAAAATAAAATAATAATCATCCAACCCTTCTGGATAGGTGGGCCTGCGTTTTTTTGCAGCATTCATAGATGTGGTTTATTAAGATAAATAGCCCTTTTAAATCTCACCAATGGGTCTTCAAATTCCATTGGGGAAAAAAAAACGGATTCAGAAAGCCGATAAATGGCCATCATTCCGGACGGAACACCTCGTTGTCATGACTGGATGTTTCACTGCCCTAACACAGCTTCTCCTGATGGCTTTTCCAGTCCCCTCCCTTAATACGGCATTTCCTGGTTTTACCGTCTCTACCTTTCCACCATATTCTTTTCCTCTTTCGCATGGCTGAGCGAGGCTGACAGGCGGATTCCTTTGCTTTTCAGCGTATTAAAGGCACTTTCCCGCACTGACAGCCTGTTCTATTCTGCCACCTTATAGCTCCAGCTTCACACTTCTCTGGGCAGCCACTGTGTCTTGACAGACCACTGTCACTTCCCATCATCCTCTCTGTATATCCCCTCAGCACGCATCCCCACTTTCCAACCAGTGCAATTATTTTTTTTGACAAGCCATCCATCAGCTTTAACTTTAAAAGTACTTTCCGCTGATATCCATTGTTAAAACTCTTGCTTCTTTTACGGCGCTTGCATGAGGGAATATGATATCAGACACTCAGGCTAGCAAACCATGTAAATTTACTTTGTTCTTGGCTATATTTTCAATTTCACGTCCAATTTTTTGGTACATAATGTGTAGTTGCTGTGCCTAATACGATGTTGTCAAATCCCATTAGGGTTCATTGCACAGCACATTGTTTTAAAAACAGGTAGAATCCGAATCTACGAGGGTTGGGGGGGTATTGTCTGAAGTCAAGCTGAATCTTATTAAAATCATCTGTTCAATTGTTACTTCTCTGGATGGAGTAATTTGGAGGCATTAGTGGCAAAGCGCGTGAAAATGTCAGCATGCCAAACCGACGACAATGGAGGCTAAAGGAACATATCGGTGAAAGTCAATAAAGCCATTTCCGCTGGTGACATAAATTTGATGATGATCCGAGGAAATGAACAGGGAGCCCTGGCGTTTGGAATGGGAGCTCAAATCATTTGGGGCACTTCAACTCGGCCTACATTTCACTGGTGCGGAGCGATGAGGGTGCATCAGCAGCGCCCTTGGTGATCTCCCAATCAATCCGTACGTGTGCGCGATGCAGTATTTACTGCCCCAATGGCATCCTCCCGTCCCGTCCCAACTGCAAATTCTCTTTGAACAAAATACATCCGTGCAATTCTGTGCAGCCCCTTAAGAAATGTGAGCGCATTATACATAAACGCACACTAAAAGGTAATCGCGCTTCTTAAGATAAAAACACCACAGATACTTTAACACTGCTTTGAACTCCGAAGCTTTGGTTTATAAGAAGAATTATGCTGTGCACATCATTTGGAATTCTTTTTTTGTTTTTGTTTTTTCTACAACACATTTAAAAACCCACCTCAACATTTGGATTAGAAGTATACCAAAAATTTGCTTTGATTTTAAAGTGGCTAATTTAATTTTACAGCTAAAAAGACACATAAACAAACATACCATTCTCTATGTCTACACATTGACCTTGTTTTATGTTAAATTTGCAGCCTGTTAGCCAAAACTAAAAATATCATAGGAAAGGCAAACTATACAAACTCTTCAGCTTATGCCAGCATGATAACTAAACAACAATTCTGATATTATAGTAGATCGTCTGTTACGTTGCTGGCAAATCAAAGATGAAACCTCACTCCAACACAGCTTGACCTACATCCTAATTGTCATCCCACGCATGCATCAAGGTCGCTATGCCTCTGTTTAACTGTCACTATCAATTCAAATATAGCTGTTTTAATTACAATAAATGCGGCCAGAAAAACTGACCACTCTCTTTATTTTGTCGCTGTATTAACCGTATGCTATCCTGATTCATTCCATTTTATATGGGTAGTTATTATCAAGTGCTACTTATAGATATAGGCTAATTCACATCGTCCCTGAAGTCTCAAGTCTTCATGACCCTTCAGAGTTAACAAACAACTGAAACTATTAAATATCCAGTAACAGCCCCTACCAGAAAGCTCACCTGGACAAAATCCAACAGATTATACACAACGTTATTCAATAAGGAACACACGATAAGATATGATTTATGCAAAATATGGGGGATAATTATGTTGGCGAAAAATACCTTCAACTGTTGACCTCTCATTGATCAAAATTGATTGATGAAAGCATGAGCATTATAAGTATCATCTTACTGAATACATAAGCAGAATTTAGTTCTATAAACAATAAAAATGCCGACATCAGCTGCTTCCCATGACATCTTAGCTTTACCTTAGCCTGTTCGAGTTCAGAGAAGATGAGAAAATTTAACATATTTTATACTTTTCTGTTCAGTGTTCTTCAAAGTCTAAACAAAACATAGCCATTGTTTCATCTGCATCCCGTTAAACAGATGTATATTAGTATTGTGCATGTTAAAAACTTTCCACTAAAACTACATTAAATTATGATCATATCAAGCTAAACAGCTGTGCATTAAAACGTGGTAAGAGCCAACATATTTATGACTCAACAATTGATTTCTGTAAAGTGAAACAAGGACCCACAATGTCCACTTCAATAACACGAACAGCTGCCAAATGCTCATTTAGCTAAATGAGTTCAAAAAACTTTGAGCAGATTGCTTTCAAAAGGCGGCTTTCAACAAAAGGAAACATAATTAACAAGCTAATATCAGCATGTGTCTGGCTAAGTTAATGAATATCAAATTACAGAAAACCGAGTATAAATCATCATTATCCTGGATTTTAATTGATCCAGCAATTAAATGACAAATGACAAATGCTATACACACTAAATCCTTAATTAATACTTAAAAACAAGGAATAATTTATCTTTTTTCACTATTTCCTAGGCTATTTCACATTATGTGTACTTCTAATTAGCAAGGACAGACAGTCATTAGAAATAATTGATAATGCCATGTTTTTTTTTTCCTGTTGTATACTCATAGGTTTTGATAATTTTCCCACTTTTCTTTCATGTCAGACAGTTGTGTTTTCGAGACACATACTTTAGAACTATAAACAATCCGGGAAAATCAAACATTGGGTTACATTTCATTGTAATTAACAGGCACATGGAGCTTTTAGCTCTGTTTGGGGAGGGGAACTTGAACATTTAAAAGGAAAAATTAACTTACATTGCAACAGCAGCAGCTTAATACCAGCTCTAGAAACCACCAAGTTTTAAACCTTTCCCATCCAATCGTCCTGTAGAGTTTAGTTCGACAACAACTAATTTAATTCTCAGTAATTTCTTAGTTTCATTTTTTATTTAGACAAAAATAATTTAATGTAAAAGTAAATCATACTACTTTTTGTCTCTCCAGCTTCCCTGTTTCCATACTAAAACAACACATTTTTCATTTGTACCTAAAATATCAATATGTCAATTACTTAATATACACAAACAAGTAGTTTAAATTATCAACCCTTTGCTACTATCGTATGTAGGAGATTTTTTTTTGTGTTCTAATCATTATATCCAACTGTGCCTAATGGAATGACTTTTTTTTTTTTTTATATATATATATATATATATAGTTAACCAGTTCATGAGCTATAAAAGCTAGCTACTTGAGAAAATCAAACTCAACAGTAATTATTACGCATATCAATTACATTAGTATTTGGCATTTTTTAACTGTATTTCTTTTCACTTGACTGCTCCAATTAATTGTATCATTAGGGCAAAGGAAATCAAAGTCAAGGCAGTTACAAATTGTAGCATCCAGACAGACTTAGTAATACACTACAATAACTTGCCTGAGGTGGTGACTGATATGGACAGGGGATAAAAAGACTAAGGTTAAGTTGTTGCACCAGAATCTTGCTGCTTTAACTTCAAGCAGGGTTCTGCTGCCGTACCCTTGCCATTTTTTTTTTAAAATGTGCACTTATTTCTATAGGTTGAATGCTAGTCAATGAAGTCCAGAGGATGACATAGACTAGGACCAGAAACTGAGTAGGTGATTTGCGAGAAATGCATGGATATGAATAACATTGTGAATGAAGGACACGTTGGTTACTTATGCATCGTCTATACACGCATAGACTTACTTATGTGGTGAAAAGTACGGCAACATCTGGCAAGGGATATTGGTGTAGCTACCTTGGGTATCTTGTATTTTACCCATTACGGGAGGAACTTCTTTCCTTGCACCCAACCATCCTCTAAACAGATAATCAATTTCTCACTTACAACTTGTCATTAAACTTTCAATTCTTCATCTTCGAAGACGACTCGCCCCCCGGGGCGGCTACAATTAACTGCCACCAGTTCTACAATGAGAACAGGCCCATCCATCTGAGGTTACCCATCATAGTGAGAATGACAGTTTTGAAAATCTGGGCTGATGTGGAATCTGTCTTGTGCCGCAAGGAGGACTGATTAAAATCTCAGTGTGAAAGTTAATGAGGAAAGGTGGGAGCAGCATCTGGAAGTCTGGAGGAACACTTTTCCGTCTGTGGTATATGTCCCGAAGTAGAAAAGAAACTCAACCGTCTTTAGTATCACACCATGCAAAGGTTTTGTGTGCCCACGAGGAATGTCTGATTGATGGGTGGCGAACCAGTGAGTCTTTATTTTTTCGTCATTTGAACGTTGCAACTTGAGAATACATACAATTTTATTACTTTCCATATTTTTTTCTGACCGGTAAAACCATGTCCAAACCCAAATTGGAGCAAATGGAAAATTTCGAAAATGATCTGTAGCGCTAGAAAAAAATTTCAGTACCAACTGATCGCCTACAATATGTATTCTTTGCTCAGAAATCTCAAATTTTTAGTTTCCGTTCATTGAGGTGAATATTCTACCATGTAGTTTATTTAGGTTGTAGTTCATTTAGTGTCACTTCTTGTTTCTAGCTTGTACGAATGGAACCCGGTGTGGTTGTCCACGGCAATAGCTTATCCGTAAAAGGGCCACCGAGTTGTGCATTTCAAGGTGCTGTTCTGTACACCACTGCTGTATTGCGCTGGTATTCGCCTGTTTGTGGCCCGCCTGTAAGATGGAACAATTCTTTCTATTCTCCTTCCACCTCTCTCAATCAACAGGTGTTTTTTTTTCCAATAAGACTGCCTCCAACTGGATGTTTTTCATTAAACACACTATTCATGGGAAACCTTAGACATTGTTGTGTGTGAAAAGCCCAGAAGGGCATCCATTTCTAAGACATTGAAACCGGCGTGCCTGGTACCAACAATCATGCCTCGCTTTAAGTCACTTTTGGTCACTCGTTTTGTCTGTGCTAATGTTTATTTGAACAGTAACTGAATGCCTTGATGCATGTCTGCCTGCTTTATATATCAAGTCACAGCCACGTGACTCACTGTCTGTAGGAATTACCAATTTTTATTGAACAGGATGTTATACCCATTAAACTGGCCACTGAGTGTATGTCTGGGTTTTTCCTATTATTTACTTGGTGTGGTGGTGTTTGCACACTAAAGGGTTTGGAATCTCTAGCAGTACCACTGGAAAAAAAAAACATATCTGCTTAGTCCAAATGACTGACAGTCTTGTGAAATGAAATCAGCAGAATTTGTTGCTATAATGCAGCATGGTCAATGTTTTGCATGAAACTGAATTTTAAATAGTGTTAAGCAGTTTTTGCACTAGTCCCCACCATTTAAGCTTTTCAGTTTTGTTGCCCTGCAGCTAGAGACAATAACTTCTGCGTACTACTTAGAAGCGCTAATGCAAAAACAAAGCCTGATTTATCTTCGCATTTAATGACTAAACACTTTGCTGTTCATTTACCAACACTCCTCCATCAGATGAGCAGCATAATTGCATTTTTCGAAAAAATAATGAAATTTCACAACGGCAAAGTGCCAGCATATGGTTATCAATGACCCAGATGGTTTCTACATGTCTGGAGACTGACAACTTTACTCCTCTATCATCAAACTGTAGTAATTAACAATAATCAAGTAGGTGTTAATTAGGCATAATGAAACAGTCTCTACCGAAGCAGAGCTTACTATTTGCAACTTATTAGTAATTACAAACACTAAGTACTCAGTGTAATCTATTTGCTTGGCTGATGGCTTGTTTTGTCTATAATTTGGCAGGTTTAAACCAGAAAACCCATAATTTGCCAAGCTGACATGGTTGTTCGAGCCAAACAAAGGAATGCTACACCCTGGGTGACAATAATTCAGCATGTGTCACCTCACTGAAAGGATGGTCACTAATTAATTAAAGCGACCCGTGGCAGGAGCCAAACAACTGCAGCACCTGGACACATACATTTGGGTGTAATTAAAACCATAAATTCACATTGGGAAGCCTCAGACTCAATAAATTAATGCACATAAATACCCAGGACAAGCATTTTTGTTTTATTAAAGCCCGAGATGGTCTTAGAAAACCAAAACTGAATATCCTGCTTCTGCCCCTGTGGGCTGCCTAGAGTTCTTCTGACTCAAAGCCCTCATCTTACAGGATTTTATATCATCACTTGACCTATAGCAGGCTAACTGGTCAGGTGACTCAGCCTTTTCATGGCCTTATGGGAAGTTTGCATGGCCCCCTCGCTCTGCCACACTGTGTATAAGTTCTAAATCACAGTAGTTTCATTAAACGTGTTTTAGACTTCCGGATATGCTCCTGCTTAATTGTTACAAATTTCAGTTGTATGTGCTCATATCTTACTAAATGGAATTTGACCCCTCTGTCCTAAGCACCTTGGCCAAAGTCCAATTCCTTTAGCATATATTAGCCTTTTTGTCTTGTTTCTTACTGCTCATCCTTTAAATCCTATTTTTAAGTGTGACCTTCATACTGTTGATGGATGGGCAATGACACCTAAGCCTTCTGCCAGTTGGGTTGTCAATTCCATGCTCATCTTCTGTTCCTTAAGGATATAATCTAAGTATTGAGTATCCTTGTTAGACTTAGCTTTTTGGGTCTTGGGTTTGTCGATTACAGATGACGTGTCTCTGTACTTGATTATGCTATAGATACCATGTCTTCAATCTACTGAAGGAAGCTATTTTCCATCTTTATACAGCAATTATACGGTGATCTTCCACTTAAAATTTTTAATGATAAATTTATTGATAAATTTATCCTAACAAATCTGTATTCTTCTTCTGGCCTTTGCCTAATGGATGAGTGTAGAGATGGCCACCTGGCAAGAATTGATTGGAAATGCGGATTCTTCTTATCAAAACCAAGCTGTACAGTCAGTGATTACAGTCAAAGTGGGTTAAATTATGCATATAGAATCTAGTTATTTTAAATCATACTTTTTAAAAATAAGACTGCACTGACCAGTGGTAAGGGTATTTTACAAGAATCCAGTAGGTTACAGACATAAAAGTAAATATAAGCTTTTTCTTATTTGTGAATAGAATATGTTTTCATAACAATGTTACAGAGCACAGAACATCTGCACACCTCAAATAGTACAGCAACACCATGAGCACAAACGCGGGGATAAACTTTAATCCTAAAATTGCTCTTCGTCTCTTCCTGAAACATGTCCGGAAACAAATTTGGTCTTTACGTGCTCTGACTTGTACGCTGTTAAAGGATACATAGATTAGACAGCAATAATGGAAGGAGAGTGCACCAGATTGACAGTTTAGACAGTTATTCTCTGCCCTTTCAAAATTAAAGACTAAATCAGTCATATAACATTAGGGGCAGGTGATCTGACAACAAGATATGACAACAGCTGAAAGTCAAAATAAATGTTTGACGGGAAGATCACAGCTTGTGACTGATTAATAAAATATTTGGCAGACCCTGATTTACCTTGGATTTAGGTGTTTAGTTAAAACAATAAGGTATACCTCAACATTTAGCTTCCTAAAATTAATAAGATTAAATTACGTTAAAGGTCAGTATTAGCCCAACAAAGATGTCTTTTTTTCCCTTCATGAACTGGCTTGCAGTGTTTTTCTAACCATTTATGTGTCCACAGTTGCAGTAAATGTAAACTATTGTTATCAGTTAGTTAGCTTCACAAAACAACATTGTCATAGCAAATAAACATTTTTTTACGCATTAGCTAGAATTAAATATTGTATGTATTGATCATAGGACATGGAGTGGAGTGGAACAGTGGAGAAGTGTGGAGAAATGTAATGATTCCTCCTTCACAGTACAGCTCAAGCTAAACTACACCGTCCTTCTCTGTCCTCCAGGTTTAAAGTGCAGAAGATCCAGAGGATTCAATCCAGCCATGGCCCAACACCATACATAGTCTCATTGAGTCTTTTCCATTTTGTGTCCAGTACCTGTGTTTAAATAATCGAATAGGCCAGACAAGGAAATAGCCATTTTAATGTTAAACAACCAGTCCACACCACTCAGACCTTGTGTATCTATTCTATAAGGAGATTTATGCTTTAACATCCTCTAAACTAACTTACAGCAGAATACTCAGAGCTACACACACAACATTGACACATCTCATTGGTGTAAACTATGGTAATATCTGAAGCAGTATGTAAATAATACAAACAGATTATTTGTCCCAGGGAAACATTGATTGAAACATCTCAGTACTAGAAAGGATTGTAGAAGATGGTTCATTGGAAACTATCCAAAAAATGTTAATTTAGAGAGTATTCAAGCTACAGAATGGATATCTTAAAAGAGACTTTGTCATTCACGCTCAAATAGAAGTTGCAGCAGAAAGAAGATCACTTCTCTATCTATTAAAGACAATGTCTTTTGCAGTGCAGACTGCTAAATAATGTGTTCCTTCAGGCCATTATGTAACTTTGATTAGTATTTTTCCACAGGATGTTGACTTTATAGTACAAATGGTGAAACAATAACGGGCTGATGAAGATAAAGCTTTAAAAAATGTATTTAGTAATTTGATTGTGCCTTTCACTGCCCAGTTGTTGCATACTTTTCTGCTATAACGTTTCTTAGTCTTGAATAAGAACATATTCACTTAACCAGACAGGAATAAGAACTCCTGTATCTATCGCCTTTATGTTTTTAACAAGATTTCTATCAAAAGAACACGATCAGACTGTTAAGAAATGAAAGTGGACCGATGGGTAATTTTGCATTCTCAAAATCACAATATACACCAACGATTGCCGGATTATATCCATATTTAATTGCATTGTTCCTGGGCGTTCTGTTCCCCACCCTGTTTTTCGTGGATTGCCTTCGGGTTGCAGACCCTAAGATATCCTCGTTTAAAAAGCTACATTGTAACAGCATAAATCACGGCAGGTGAGCAGCGTTGTGCGGCGAAAAAGAACCACAGGGACGGAAAGTCTCGGGCATGAAGCGGACCGCGAGCATCCGGTACCATGGAAAACGGCAGCCGGGATTGATTTGCACAAACTATCCATAATGCTTAGACAACATCTGTTTTTGGGACCAGCAGCGCTAGCTGCGTAAGTGATGGACTGTCGAGCAGATGAAGAGTGTGATACTGTCTGATGAGTTGTCCTTCTCAGAAAATGCACGTGCGGCGACAGTGAACTGGGCTACGAAGGGTTCGGACTGTGTTTTCCTAGAAGTTTTGCTTTGTACCTACAATTCATTCCATATGGAAAAATCTATTTTGCAAAGAGTTTTTGATCACTTTTTTTTAACCACTGCCATAGCAATGCGTATAGGTCACGTGACTTCAATAATAGTTTTTTTTTTTTTACAATGTTCTGTTTATTTCTATTTATTCTTCCATCCACTTTGACCAAAGATTCTGCACGTCTGGTTTTGTTTGGCATTTTGTCTTCACAATGTATTTATATCTCCCATTGGCATCTATCCCCGATTACACTAGGCAGTTTGAGAAAATTGGATTCCTTGTATGTTGCATGGCATGAAGGAAGCATTTCCATTTTTGAGCTTTTACTAGTTAACTTTCATGAGCTTTCATGAGCAATCACTAGCATTGATATCACTGCATCTCTGAAAAATTTGATCTAACGGTGGTTTATATAACTGCCTCCACTGTCTGGCCTTACTTGCTTCTTATACAATTTAGAAATCTAAAATTCTCCCTGGCAAATTACTTAAATATGCAATATGCATTGCAATCAATCCAAGACCAGGGAGTAAAACCATAAAATGTATTTTTGCAAAACTGATTTATAGAATTAAAATAGGAAACAGATGCCCGGGAGTAATTTGTTGAAAAGGTCTTATTTAATCCCCTGCATATTTACTATTGTTTAAATATTGTAAATATTTATGCAGATATACAGTTAAGCATAACTACTGCAGACAAGTCTCAGAAAACACATGACCAGGTGTGATGAAGGTTTGGTCAACATCATAACTGCTGGAAGAAGTAAGAATAATATTCTATCTTGATAAAACCGAACCAAAAGGAGTGAGCAAGCGCTGACCACCTAAAAAAATAACCAAGCAAGCATATAAATAAATATCCTTAGGAAGAGAAACTAAGATGAACATCCTGCTTCTGCCCCGTGGGCTGCCTAAGAGTTATTCTGACTCAAAGCTCTCATCTTACAGGATTTTATATCATCACTTGACCTACTGCAGGCTAACTGGTCAGGTGACTCAGCCTTTTCATGGCCTTATGGGAAGTTTGCATGGCCCCCTCGCTCTGCCACACTGTGTATATTTGTAAATGTTTCTTTAAATTTCATTACAGCTCTGAATTTAACTGACACATGGGTTTGCCACAGTAACGAGTGTGTGGGGGGCAGATGCGTTCCAGTAAAGGGTTAAAATGTCCTCACACGTCACCGTATTAATCACCATTGATGTGAGCTCTAAAAGGATTGCCTCAGGAAATAAAGACACCATGGAGTCAGCTGTTGCGCCTTGATGTGAGTCTATCAGACAAGTGGATGTGTATTGACAGCGCGAGGGGGAGAGGGGGAAGAAAAAAAAGCGATCTTTCCTGGTGTTAGTCACCTTGGCGTAGACGCAATGTCACCAAAGCCAACACCATTTTTCTTGAGACAGCAGAGAGAATTATTTAAAGCCAAACAAACAAGAGCTGAATGTCACCGCAAGGACACCTAAACTCTCCCTCATCTTAACTCATCGGCACCCAGGTTTAAAATCACCCCTCTTTTCCGCCCCCTTCCCAGATCCATCTCCACCTCCCAGACCCTGACAACAGAGCGAGGCGGCCATGTCCAGCCACCGGGAGTAATGCGATTTATCGACATTAGTTGTCAGCTTTATTTTCAAGAAAGTGCACATTGAATTAATGTTAACTACACCTTAATGTTAAACATCCCGGAAACACTAAATTTTATGGTAGGTGATGCTTACTACTTGAAAGACCTATATTTAACTCCTAAGAAAAATTGAAGGATTTTTATGGTGGCAGTTTTAATTTAATAAGGAGCAGTTCGTAACAGCTCCATCTTCCCCATTAATTACAGATACTTAATGTGGAAGAGTAATGGTTAATATGATATGCCTGATAATTTAATTTAATTATTTTATATACTTTAAATTAACAAAAAATGTGGAAATATACTGTAACAATATTAAGAAAAAAATTCATCATTTGCCAAAATTATTGGATATATTATAAAATGAACATGTTCCACGTTGAAGTCTTTGTTATATTAATTTGCATACTGTTTATACAGTCCAACAGGTCATTTTCCAGAGGATTTATGCACGTTATCTATTGAAATAATACGACAATGAAGCAATGAGATCAAAGGTCAGTCAGGTGTAGAAAATCTTGGGTAAATGAGAAAAAACACACACTGATGACATAAATAATGTCAAGCCACCAGTACGCTTCCTACACGTAAAGTGGCCTTGTGCGACAAGGCGGGAGCCAACCAAAGGCAAGGCCAATTCAAATCTATCCAATACACGCCAGTGAATCAGGGTCCGGGTATCTTTATGCACTATTCACCCCCAATGCAATGACAGCTGAGAAGACAGCGGGTCGTTTCAGGCACTGATCAATTTCCGTCGCATAACGGCAAATCGTCACACTGTTCTCTGTACACAGACTGTTTCTCAAGACACAGGAGAGGGGCATCCTGTGCAGAACTTGTAGGGGGTGTTAATAGAATACGGTCCACTTCCATGTATGGCGTGTTTTTTTTGTTTGTTTCTGCTTTGAAATGCACATATAAAAAAGTACAACGCAGCAGGTCATCTGTTGTCGCATGTGCATTTTTTTTCTTTACTATGATTACACTAACACACTGAGTGGAGACATGTACAAATGTGATGCACAAAGGACGTGTTTTATTTCAGCTTTGCTGCCATGTTTTAACGGGAACTGTTCTAAAAGCGCATTTAAAGGAATATTTCTATTCCGGGGAACAGGTTAAATAAATCATGATTGCGGCTATAAACATGTAAATTTTGATCAATAAGTACTTGCCTGTTTTTTCTTCTCGCTAACAGCTGCTATAAAGCCTTGCTGAGACTTCCACCAGCCATAAAAGTATGTAAAATAAATTAGGAGGACATAATGAGGGAATACAACATTCCCTCCATAAATATAACATTACGACCACAACTAAATGTCAAAAAATCCAGTAAATCAATACGTAAGGACTGGGCCGACTTTAAGCTGAATGCGCACACTGCTTGCTCACAGGGAGGGTTTAATATGTTTTCTTAGCTATTCATCATCATCCACTCAAAGAAACATCAAGCTAAAATTGAATCTTGGAAAAATAAATCTGTCACAAACGGGCTTTCTCTGGAACAAAGCAGTTAAGATTTCTTCGAGGAGACACTACAAGGCTCAGACTCGCTGCTGAAGTGAAATGTAATCTAAAAGTGATCCTTAACACTTTCTGCTGCTCTGCAGTTAATGTATGACGAGCAGTGGAGGCACAATTATATCTATTGCTGTGGACATGCAATCAATTAACACAAACCAGTAAACTCAAGTAAATCTAAAAACTCTAACTCTGCATCCAATAAGTCAACAAGGACATAGCTCTGCTTTATTGTCCGCAATACATTCAGGAAGTACAGAGATAGTACGGGTCCTATTTGTTTAAACCTACTGCTACACTATGGTTTCAAATTATGTCAATTGAAGTAAATGTTTACCAAATAAAATAATTCAATAATCTTAAACAATTATGGAATGCAAATGTCGTTCTAAAATTTGCTTGTGAAAATTGCTGGTAGAAACCAATGATCCTGTGAATGGTTAAGTCCTACCGGGCGTTTCCAATGATGCCATATCTACCAGGTGCAAAGAGACTACTTGAAAAGACTCTTCTTTGCTGCTGAAATTTCAGTTTTTTCCCCTTGAGATGTTTGAAATAAATAATTTAATAAACTTTACTCGTGTTCAACAAATATCCATTGTGTCGGTGATGGACAGAGTAACATGTAATGCTATATTGTAACCCACTTTAGTGATGTGTGATCTTATTTAATTATTTATTGTAATTAAGTACATTAAGTTGCCTGACACTGACCTAAATGAGCCAATAGTGAACAATGTGCACCTTTATATGGAAACACTTTTCTGTGAAACAAAGAACACATTTTCTCTGAGATCTACAAATTTAGCAGGAATTTTTATCATTAACGGTTTAGATGGTTACAATCCCATGCAAAACTGAGCCATAGGGCTATTCCATTTTGTCCTCATTTATTTTTGCCAAAGGTCATTTTTGGGTTTCATTTTGTCCAGGGTTAAAGGTACATTATGACAATGAAGTGTAATAACTTTGATTGCTAATTTAAAAAAGATAGATAATCCTGTTAGATTATTATTTATTTATTTTGGCCACACTGCTGTAGCCATTACAACGAAGCCATAAGAACATCACACTTTAGAAGTTGTCTTACATGAAATTGTTTTCAGTATTTTAGGCATTTTTTTTTTTTAAACCTCAGATACGTAATCAAACACTGCTGTCATTTCTGTACAGATTGTCATTTTTTATAATGTGGTACATCAGTTCAGTGTTAATGAGACCAAATGCTTAGTATTGATTCTGAGAAACAAACCTACAAAATCATGAATGCAAAAAAATTGCAGTCACTGCTAACAAACAGGAGGAGCAGAGCTTATGAAGTGGCTGCAGAGGCCTGCTTTCAAAAGGGTTGAAAATATTCACTACCAGACGTTCCTGACCCTTAATGCCACTGTACCTATCAGAGCAGCCTCCAAAGGCGGGTTATTTAAGAAACAATTAGGGGCATATACTAAGCAATTTGCAGGCAGTCTCACTCTTTCAGCTCACCAACTGAAGTGCCTTTCAGGCCTGATTTATAACACTGTCGCCTTCAGAAGGCAACATAATTAATAGGAGCATGGACTTCTAATTTCAGTGACTTCCACAGCAAGTGGATTTCATTTGATTTATGATGGCTGGTAGGTTTGCATTTTATCAGTTCATTCACTCATTATTTATGCTGATGACCAATTTCAATGGGTCGCTATCATCTAACTTGCTACTAATCAAAGAGAATTAGGGTTCACTGCATTATTTAGAAGCTACTAATTTATCTTCAGAACAAGGAGAAAGAAAGTTGAAAACCACTTGAAATCATTCAATGACTGATTAAAAAATCCTGGCTGCCATTAGAACAACCTTATTCTGTGTTTAGTAACTTTATATCTGTGCTAAATTATTTGCAAATCAGATTCTCTAAACAAATGAATTTCATCTAACAACAGCCTAATTTCTATGAATGGATTGAAATTATAGTTCAAAATCTGTAGAAAACTATAACGACTGCAACAAAATGTCAATGAGTGATCTAGAGAATCTGCTCTTTTTTTTAATGAGGTTGTTGACTGGCCCATCTGGACAACGTAAACATAACCCAACAAGATAACGATGGGCAGGGGTTGGATGCCACTGAAGGTAAAAATTAACACTGTGGCCTTTTATCATGGTAGAAAAAAAAAGCTAACCTGCGTAGGCATTTTCATTTAAAACTTACGTCACATGCAGGAATATAAAGGAACCACAACAAAATGTTCATACTTGGACAATGCTGAACAATTGCTTAACATATAGCCACATAATGACCAACATGGATAGTACAACAGAACAAAACAATGCACACCAGTCTAATGTATGTCTTTTGTGATACGTACAATCACCTTACGGCATTACACATCGTGAATGCGCAAAGACATGTGCACGTAATCAGGTGTTTGAGGGTTGAGTTTGGGAGTTTTCAGAAAGAAATAAGCATATAAAGGTGCATTATTATTGTGCCTCTGAAACGTGCTTGTCCCGAACAACAGTTACCATACAGTTACCATTGAAACATTCTAACTTCTAAAAAGAACCGTACATCGATATTATTAAATGATTAGGAAGCCGTGTGTTATTGTCTTACAGCAGCAGGGCTGGAATGAAAACCAATAGAAACGTGGGACTGGGCCGATCCACTTTGTAATGTGTATTAAATGTTGCAAAAGATGACGGCTAGAACAGTGGAAATCTTCCTTATGAGCTATGTTGCAATCTTGCGAATCTTATGAGCAATCTTGCCAATGATAGGACAACTAATCCATCCAGGAGTAGATTACGCTACATGGGTGCTTTGTAGTTAGAACAGCCATACACAGATGTACAAGTCCGGGCAGTTTAATGGACTCCTCAGATGCTTCCTACCACTGTGTGGATTGCACATTTAATCATGGGAAGCTTTGAGACGAACATACGTCTATAAATTCACCTTGAATGTTATCCAAAAAAATAAAAGATCAAAAAAGAAATAAAATTGCAAATGTATTTCATTAGTCCCTTTCTTGGGTCAGGATTGTGCCAAGAAAATGCCTTTTAGAAATTACCAATACGAATGTACGTTGTGTGCTCAATCAATGACAGTAATGTTTTTACATCCACACAATAAGATGTATTGTTCTTAAATTGAATTTTGTGGCTTTGAAAATGCAAAAAATTTAAGAAAAAGTTGCAAGAACATGAAAGCGATTTTTATTACCCTTAAGAGAGCATTTAAGAACCATGCTGAATGGCTTTTTTGAATTCTTTCAGAGCTATTTAATATATGTTGTGTAATACGATTTGTCCCTGATGTCAAATAATATTACATTTCAGTAATGTTAAAACCAGTCCTACCCGCAAGACTGAGTGGTACAGTTGCTTTGTGTAATACCTGCCAATTTATGGGGTAGTGAAAATTTGTCTGCAGTTTGTGACTTGAATCAATATTGTGGTTCAGAGAGCTGAAATAGAATGGGAAAAACACTGGCCCTAATTCCTTCCCGCTAGTTGATACTTTGCTTTGCCTTTAAAAATGAAATTTTAGTTAAAATGTTTGCATCACTTTCTACCGTGTTTTGGAAAGCAGAGATGATTTAATTTCAGCAATAGCTTATTCTCTAATGTTGAGTTGGTAACAAAAAGGTAAAATTTGCTTTAATGTGATATTCTCAGTTAAATACCACAAAAATATTGCAGATTGAATAAAGTCCCTTGTCATTCCAAACCAGCAAAAAAACACACAAATAATCTGACATGCATTTTATCTCTTTTTAGTACCTTTATAAAGAAATATTATATTACAGGTAAATATTAAAAAGGAATGCAATCTCTTTTTTTCTTGTAAAAAAAGAAAGCCCATCGTTCAGTGATAATCTAGACCATACTTCAGCATTTAACCAGACAGCTGAAGTTGATATAAGTCACCTAACTTCCTTAACATATGCTACACTTTCCGAGAGCCTCCCGCGGTACCTTTTGATCTTGCATGAACCTAAATACAATTTACTGTACAGTGAATGAAAATGCAATCAAGTATTTGACAGGTGCTGCCCGGCTGATCACTCTGCATTAGTTTCCTAGTTTCTTACACTTGTTTACGGTGCAATGTCTTGCACCGAGGACAGAAAATGAAGTTAAAGTGGTTTTGACAAGCATTTTTATTGATCTGCATAAGTTATGTAAGGGTAATCCGGTTTGTGGGCAAATTGTGGCATTGGGAAATTCAAGTTACAATGGCTTTGTGGACGGAAAATTGCAGTCATCACAAGGGAAGCGAGTTAGAGTATGGTTGGGTGAAAAAGATGCAGGCAGCCCATTGAAATCTTAGAACCTCTATTAAGATTTATTGGTTGGATGATTCTTTAGAGCTTTAACATTATTCCAGGCAAAGCGTTTCTGCTTTGACTATAAAATGAGGCAGGTTCAGCCAAGAGCCCCAAGAACGGGTTTGTTCAATTTACCTAAAGCATGTAACAACATCTCAGTATTTCGTTTGTTTATAGTTGCTGTGGACATTTTCCTCATGTGTCTATCCAATAATCTGGCTATTTTATCAGTCTGTGTTTTGTGTATCAAGGAGAATTTCTCCTTTTTTAACCAATCCCGATTATTTTCTCACAATATCCTGTTTCAGCCTCATTTAAATCATTTTACATTTGCCAAGCAAAGCAGAGAAAAACAAACCTATTTTCTGCTTTTATTTTTTCTAAAATCATCCAGGAATTTGTCTGGTTTATTTTGAAATGGTAAGAAAGGGTGAAAAATTGTTTATAAAATGTAACCTTTATTTTGGAAAACTGATATTACAAAATATATTATAAATCGATGTTATAAAGGTAAAAGTTTCAGGCCGACCATACATACCAAACGAAAACTAAATAAAAATATTTAAATTAATGAATGCTACCATTCATTTGCTATAGCTTCAAAGAAGTCAATTGTTACATTTAATATGCAGGCTAGCTAACATGTGCTCAGAGACATTCAGTGTTATTTTCTTATAGCTACAGCTAGTTAGCTGTCGATCGACAGGATGGTATGCCTCCTTTTGATGACAAAGGGCACTGTTTTCTACTTCATGTAATGCATTATTTCAAATTAGATAACCTACACAATTAAAATAAAATGTTCACTGGGGAAAGACATTCGGGTGAAAATCTGTTTTAAACTGAAAAGGTGTGATTAAAAAATGCGGGCATTTTTCTGTGAAAATCAGTATAAACCAAAAATAATGGCGTATAAATATAATTTATACACACATAGATACACAAATAGCATTGGGCTAGATGCAGTGACAGTCCCCTCAGTACTTGTAGCAGTCTTACCATACATATAGTACAAGGAAATCTAAAGATATTATAAGCCACTCCTTATTTCATTAGAATTTACATGATGTTAACCTGGTCTTTTAACCCAACATAAAAAGGTTTATTCAGCAAGTCTGCCTTTCATATACCTTATTTTCTTTTATTAAATGAAAAGAGGATCACCTTCAAGTTTATTAATGATGGGCTCCTGGATGAAAGATTCCTGGAAAAATTCACAACATCTGTTTGCTGCACTCACTTCTCAGCATGCTACAGCAATTTCTCATGCTTAATGATGCTCATCCACTCTGCAAGTTCTACGGACAAATGTGTGTTTAGCCACATTCATCATTCTGAATGAGTAGTCCTGCTGAAGCATCCACCGGCCTGCTTTTGCTCTTTCTGCTACACTTTAACAAATGACAACCCGGCCACATGTTTTTCATTTTAAAAAAAAAAGAAAAAAAAGAAAAAGCATTTTCAAACAGAAGTATAGGCAGCCACAAATACCAATGCTCTAGTACTAGAAACAAGCCAGTGACACCTAGGGTGGATTCTCAGAAGGAATGCCCCATCTACCATAACAGCTAAAGCATACAAGCTCTTATGATTTCAAATCATATAACATTATATGTTGACTGAAATAAAAATTGCTATAGCTAAAGATGAAGATCTATTGTAAATTAATCTAAGTCCCTTCTGATGTACAGATGTATTTATAACCGGAATTAATTACTCCAAGTAATTAATTACTCCACTAAGCCATTTATCGAAACAATGTAATCAGAGCCTGCATGGGAACCCGCCCTCAGCAAAAATGCTTAATTAACTACTGTAAATATTCTTTGTATCTTATTAGAATTTCTTCTGCAGTACCTCATTTGGGGAGACCAGCTATGGTTGCAAAGGTCATTTTAGGGTGTACTAAAAATTTGATACAAACAACCTACAGCTCTCCTCTACAAATTGCCGTTGTTAAATATATGTAACTGGAAATGAATGGCTCCCAATTTTCCCAATAGTCTGGCTCTGTGCTTGTGGTGAAATATAAGTTTTAAAAATGGCATACATCATGAAATGCAACTGAACAGTCTAGTTTTTTTTTTTGGGGCTTTTTTTTTTGGACTTCTTTCCAAGCGTTTTTGTGTTTAGGTCAGCATTCTTTGTTTTCTAAGTGCTTGACTTTTGCTCCTCTTTCAAGGCCCACATGACGGGTGTATCCCTTAAAACGGACTACATTTTCTCCTCTACCTACCCTTTTCATGTACTTTGTTGTTCCTGGGCCCCGCTTTTGGGATGCGCACATCAACTGGGTTGAAATTGGATGAGTCACTAGGTGTTTCTCAGACACAGCTTGACACATCTAGGTTGGTAGCTGGGCGATGTGACCTGTGAAGTGGCTGGAGAGATGGACTGGGACGCTGATGGAGAGGTGGACTGGGACGCTGATGGAGAGGTGGACTGGGAGGTTGATGGAGGGGTGGACCGGGTAGCAGTGGGCACAGTGGCTTGAGAGTTTTCTTAGAGGTGGCCTGGGAGGAAGCTGGAAAGACCATTGTTTCAGCTGCAGCAGGACAATCAGTCACAAGTGAGGTCACATTCCTAAAATGAATCAGGGTTGTATGGTGTTCCTGACCCCGGCCAGTACATTGGTAGATGTTGTGGTGCATGGAAGCCAGTTTTTGGTGATCAGTTTAATTTTGTATTGCTCACATTTATCTAACCTTTTTTTAAAGTAGTTTTTACAGTGGATTGACAAAGAGCTAAAGCAGACTGAATACTGTTATTTCATCAACTTCACCTTGATAAGTGAACTCAAAGTATTGATCAGTGAATGGGAATACCATGAGAAAATCTATCTTACTCCCATATGCATTACCCACTGGCAGCTAGCTAGCATCCATCTAGCATAACAAATTTCAAGGGAAGCCAAATCACATTGTTTATTTTGTTTTCCCCAGTGACTGCTAATTTATACTGAATGGTCTGGTTGTGATGCTTATTTGCTCAGACATATGCATTGAGTGTTGGTGCTTTGCTGTCTGCTGCCCAGTTGAAAAATAAATGGGATAAAATCTATGCTAACAGTTTTAGAATAGTTTTTTTCCTGATATTCTGTTTTAAAGAACATTTTATTTCCTAATGCTTAAAAATGGTTTGACCTCAGTAATAAAGAAGGCTTCATAATGTCCTGTGAGGGATGTATTTTCCCAATAAAAATACTCACTTTATCTATGTAATTCTGTGCTGTACAACCACTTCCATCTTATCCCTTCTCCGTTACTCTTAAACTGCTGGTTTCATCATCTCGGCCTTAAAACAGGCCAGTGTTCTTCTCCAAAAAAAGTTTACCTTCAGTTATTCTTTACCCAGAAATATAACTCCTGTCCTTAAACAATTGTTTTCCCTTGCAGCTTTTATAACACGCTAGGGTAGAATTGATGTACATTGTCTTCTTCCACTAAAGGCTGAGTGGTCCCTCCTGGGCTTCCGTAAAATAAGTCTGGTGAGGGACCAATACCGGAAGTGAGCTGGTTAAAACAATGGCGAAGGATTCAGCTATGGTGGTTTACTTTGGCTTATTTTTTCCCTCTTTTTTCTGTTATGGTGTTCTTTAGTAAAAGGAAGTACAACAGTTTTACCTGTGTGTGTGGGCTAAGCAGAGTCTGGCTAGCAATTTGGCACACTATCTTTGATCCCATTCTGGTCTATAGGAATCGTTTAGGTTAGTAATATTAAGTTTTGATACAAATGCACAATACACACCTGTAGGCATACGGAACTGTCATTCCGAAATCTTATCACTGTTTACGTGAGTGCTTATTTTCCAAACATGCATTTAGCTAATTATGCCTCCTTTTCAACTACAAACGTGAACGCACTTAGGCCTCCTCAACTGTAAATACATTTTTGCCCAGGGCTGACGAATTAACTGTGAATGGGGTCTTACTGAGCGGTATTGTTATTGTAATAATCACCCACACGTGCCAATTTCAACATCCCAAATATGCCTATTATATCCGATTATAATACTCTCTAGCCATTCCTAGAGTTCTGCTTATTTCTAAAATATTATCCTTAACTTAGACATACATCGTCCATCCTTTAACAACCACCTCATATTACAGCTCACGTCCAGGGTTAAATTCTCATTCTGACTGATTTGATTTCCTCAGCCCTACCGCCACTATGTACTCTCAAAACTTAATTTCAAGATACAAAACTTCCCAGGCCTTGCATTTTTCTACAAGCCTCATGAAAAGCCTTTTTCAATTCTACACAGTTCACCTTAACTGCCCACTACTTTAATTCTTCATCTATCATAATTTATATTGATGAATAATATATGTGGGCTATTATTATGTTATGAAGAATGTCACTGGTGTTAAATTAAGTTAGCCACTGAGAATCTACAACTATTAGATGCACTTGTAAAAACATTTTGTGGGGTAACAATGAACGTAATATTGCTGCCTGATGTCCTTCTCCATAAATGATTTTAATCATATTTTGTTTGGCACAACGTGTCTGTTAATGGTTTGTAAGCCACCAGGATGGCTTACAAGAGGGTGCCTCCCAAATAATAATAAAAGAATAGCCCGACAAGGTTAGAAATCCCTCTTGCTTTCAGATGGCTGCCAAATTCCCAGCAGCTGATTTCACTCTTCATAACTTGTGACATTTCATGCACAGTGAGGTGAAGCGTTCTGTAAGTAACACCCTGCTGCTTTTCCCGGTATTGTTGCTTGGCAAAATGCTTACAGGAACAATTGAATTATAAACATATATTTTCCTCAGGTACAAGACTAAACAATGGGAATGAATTATTGCTCTGTTGTAATAATGGGTCATGAATTGCTCACAGATTAATGTTACACATTACTAGAAACAGAGATAAATAGGGTCACATTGTAGCTCAGTTAGAAAAATTACACCTGTTAAAAATGTTATGAACCTGCAAATGCTTTTCTGAAGGTTAAATCGTATATTAGTCTAAAACAAATTGAGACAAAGCAAACTACTGACTGTAAAACATTTTTAATGTATTTGCTGGCAGTGTTAGTACAAAGTGGTTTTAGATGCAATAAAACGTATAATGATATATAGATTTTACATAATAACAATGGTAATTTTTAATAATTATGAGTTTTATTATCTTTCTCTCTAAGTAGCTATCAAAGTTTTAAAAACTGTATTTTTTTACCCAGTAGGATACTTTTTTTTCCCTTTGTATCCATCACTAAATGTTGGACAGTGACTGTTCTGCAGACTCAAATTTTGTACAACAACTCCACGGACAGCTGACTACTCTCTCAGGGCAGTATTATTGTACTGCACTTTAAAATGAGGCAGAAATATTTTAATAACCAAAATATTTGTCGGTATTATGTAAAAAAAACTGTCTATGTCCTCAAACGACTTGGCAGAGAGAGTAATGTATTTAATGATATATTTGCAAATTCTGTATTTCATAGGCATGTCTATACAATAAAAAAAGGTAAAAACCCTATGAAATATGAAATTGAGCCCTTGTGTTACTCTCACCAAAATACAGATTATTATCAACAAATATAAACAAACAAGCCCTCTTTAGGCATTGTTTGTACCTTATAAATAATGAAAATTGATATTCAGCCCTTAAAGCAGGTTCGCCCACTTAATAATTTGCGTCATCACCTGTCATTTTGAGGAGGCTTCTTTGTGATAAGTAATATCCTATGCTTTTTAAACACGAGGGAAGGTCAGTTAATTTTCACTTCGTTTTTTGAAGTCAAGGTATTACAATACATTTTCTAAAAATATAAGCATAATTAATCTATAAACAAATCACACAGGGGTGCCCAGGCCTATAAATGTTTATAGTTCGTGGAATATGTTAACACATACATCTATAAGGTGACGTTTCTTAGAGACCCATTATCTTGATCGATGACTTCTACAATACAAAGAATCTATAGATTTGCACATGTAACTGCTTATAATGACTCACGGTAGAAGATCTCTCATCTCTGACATTTTCTTGAACAGGCAATGCATAGTCTAAACTTCCCTGGTGTTAGAAATACCGAGAGTATAATGAACCATCATTTGGATATCGAATCTTTCATCGATTTGTTTGTCTCTCATTTATGGAAACAAATGCATGAAGAGGAGAAAAAGAGAAGTGTCAATGCTTTAAACTGGCAACCCTGTGCACCACTGGTATTGACCATTTTATTGACTCTTTTGTAAGAAATCTCCGCTAAATGTCTGACCTTATGTCCAGGCATTGCAAATGTGTCTAGGTTGGGAAAGATTCCTGCGCTTATATGTCACTGAAAATTCCAAATCCCCCCCCCCCCCCCCCCCCCAAAGTCTTGCATGCAGAGATTCTTCAAGGGCTGGGAAAAAAATCAAAACTTTGGCAACACACTAATCACATTTAAGATAGAACCTTGTTTATTTTTTGCAAGTATACTCATAAAAAAAGAAAATGCTATTAAATACAACTGTGTAAAGTGAGATTAGTGGGTTGCTGAAGTTTTGATTTGGTCCCAGCCTGGGTTTCACTATTTCTCGTGTTCCTGAACTGGCAGGATAAGACTAAAGAACGCCACATATGCTAATTGTGCTTCTACTACAGTCTACTACAGTGACAAACCCATTTAATCCTAATTAAAATAATTAATATTAGTCCGTGTGAATTTTGTGTGGCAGAGTGTGTGACCACGAATCACTTGGAAACTTAAATGACTACATGATATGTTTCGTATAAGATGTCATGACAACATTGAATAATCCTTCACTACTTATAGATGTTTCTATCTAAACCTGCAAAGACATTAGCAAATCAATTAGTTCATGTTACGTACTCAACGGAAAAAACAACATTAACTTATATTGTGAATTTCTAAACTGACTGCAGGTCAGAAAAGCAGAAAGTGGGATCTAGCTAGCTAACAAACTAGAAACCGGATCCTTGGCTAAGCTTAATCAAGCTGTACGAAAATGTTATCATAATTCTAAATGACCTAGAAACCAAATGATCTAGATTAAAACCCCAGAAAATATACAGGATGACATATGATCTATTTTAATTGATAATTATAAAAATTTTGCTAAAAAAAACAATACAAGAATGAACACTCTTTTCCTATTTAACAAACCCAAGACTATCCAAGAAGTGGAAGGCACATGGCAAGGGCAGAAGGCAAGAAGACTGCCACCCAGCTTGCATACAGGTTCTTCTGTAATGAATTTGATACTGCTTTTTCCAAGGAATGTGGTGGCAGTATATTCAATAGGGGGGAAAAGATTATTACAAAAGGATATACAAAGAGAATGTCATAACCTTCAGGTTTCATAACCCTAGAGGGAAAAGGAAACTTGAATGTCAGCTACATACACATATAGATTGGTGTCACAACCATGCAGCATAAATTAAGGGTGATGCGATCGCAGTTAAGCCTTCATGCTGTTTTGTCTCTGTATTCAGCATGAATATGCTGGAACAAATGGACCCCAAAGAATTGTTTTGGAAACCATTGCAAAAACTGATTTGTCCCAGGAATCCCACCTGAATCGAATTCCGTTGCACGATTTGTTACATTCTGTTGACTGATTGAGATGACGCGATGAGATATTAATGAAAGCGTTTCTCTTCTACTCATATCCAGCCTTGCCGGCATTAGAGGGACTAAAGTAAAGTATTTATCAGAAACCCATTTTGTTGTTCAAATAAATAAATGTTTATATATATATATATATATAGTTAGATTTGCACATTTATAATGACAAACATCACTCATTTCAGTTGGCAAATAGACAAAGTAACAAACACAACAGCAAGGCTTAAAGGGTGTAAGCAGAAATATGCGTTTGCTAAAATTTGATAGGTCAGGGAGAGCACATTACTCCAATTTTCCTTGGCCGATGTAACATCAAATCGGTTTTAAGGGAACCCAGAGGCTACAAGAGCAAAATGGCTATGTGCAACATTAATAATTTATGTGTATTTGATGTGGTGATATATAAGGACTTCAGAAGAATTTTAATGGATCTAAAAACAAACACTTTCAAATCTTTAAAAAAATAAAACTCAAACAATGCTAATCACAAAGAAAAATGTCCAGATCTGTAAAAAAAAAAAAAGTTGCTTGGGTTGGAATAGAGTGTGTCGATGATCTTATTTTGTTACTTCATTAATCCTGCTTATCAGATATCAGAAAGACTATTGAGAAGCCTAGCATGTGGTTACTATATAATGTCCAACAGGAACTTAATTTCATTAATCAAGGCCTTTGCAAATGATCTGTAGAACACTTGAATACATGCTTACAGTGCCCTCAAGAATTAATGGCATCCTCCATAAATATGAACCAAAAAGGCTGTGAAAAGATGTCATGGTTGTTTTTCAGCTGGACGCTCAAAATATTGGATAAGTCTAACCTTTAATTAAGTAAAAATTGTTTTAAAAATACATATATATTACAAAAACATGGGTGTCACATTTATTGGAACCCTCCCATTTATTCCTATGTGAACCATCTACTTTAAAATAACAGCACTGAGGAGTCTACATTAATTTTGATGAGGTAAGAGAACCTAGGAAGTGATTTGAGAACACTCCTCCATACAAAAACTATCCAGATCCTTCATAGTCCTTCATCCTTCATGGCTCGTGAACTCTCCTCTTCAGTGCACACCACTGATTTTGGGGTTCAGGTCAGGAAACTGGGATGGCCATTTCAAAAGTTTGATACTATGGTCAGTGAATAATTTTTGTGTGGTTTTAGGGGTATGTTTTGGATTGTAGTCCTGCTGGAAGATCCGACGGTGACCCAGTTTTAACCTCCTGGCAGAAGGAGCCAGGTTATGGCCAACTAGAAAGAATGTATCAACCACCATGTACTTACATTTAAGGTTTGATGACAGCTGAGGTTCTTTTCTTTTGGCAACTCTTCCATATAGCTTGTTGGCAGGGAGGTGGCATCGAAGTATTGTTTTGGAGACTTGGTTACCCCAAGATGCAACAAATTACAATTCTCCAGCTGTGATCCTTGGAGATTTAATTGCCACTCAAACTATCATCCTCACTGTGCTTGGAGACAAAATGAACTTTTATCCTCTTCCAGGTAGGTTCATCACAGCTCCAGTTGTTTTAAATTAATGTCCTCAATTAACAGTGGAGATGGGCATTTTCGGGCGTTTATCTTTTTTTATTTTTTAGCCATTGCCTGATTTCTGAAGGTTTAATTTATTTTGTGTGTTCCCTGGCCTTACCTATGTTGATGTGAGTAAGGGAGTGTAGCCTGTTTGTCATCTCATATGTATGCCCCAGTGAAATAGGAAGTCATGAATGACCACTGAAGACTGAACTTTAAAAAGTAAAATCTTAATCGCAATATACATCTATTAGATTTTGTTCATAAACATTTCTAGGGGTGCCAATAATTGTGACACATGTTTTTGAGAAAAATTTTACTCAATTAAAGGTTAGATTTATCTCATATTTTGAGTGTAAGATCAAGCTGCTAAACAAGAATGACATTTTTTCCCAGCCTTTTTTGTTCATATTTAGGTAGGCTGCCAATAATTCTTGAGGGCATTGTTCATTAGGATATGGTCAGCGCAACATGGAAAAAAATAAATAAATAATAATAATTTTAAAAGATATATTCAAGGAACTTGTGCATAACTTGTGAAAAATCAGGGCTCAAAATCAGCGACAATATTTACAAATTATACACCAGTGGAATCATAAATCTTAGAACTAAGTATTCAGATTATTGTTGTTGGTAAAGTCAGGGGTCAAACTGTTTTTTGCAGTTTGCTCAAACAGAAACTATTAAGATATACACAGATAAATTACTTAGGAAAGTGCACTCCAGGACTATTGCATTTGTAATGCTGCTGTATACAAATAATTACAGAGAGCAAAGCTTGGATGTTCATTTGTTAGCCTATTAGAAAACCTCTTCCCCTTGTGATTCAATTTACCTTTTTGGCCCAGCAGTGCACAAAGCGCGGACTTATGTGAATCAACCTCCTGTCACGTCTAATGAAAGAATGGAAACAAAAGGACAGACAGAGAAACAAAGACAGGTAGAAAACAAGATGGAGAGAAGATGAGTGAGACACAAGTTGTTGTGTAAAAGGTTGCTTTCTGGGTGGAGAAAATAAAGAAACAAATGACTAGTGTGGTTGGCTGAAAGCATGCGTTTAGAAATTAGAAATAAGAACAGTTAATAGTTGGTTTGTTTTACATTGTCACAGAGTTTCACAGAGTTCGTTTTTGGCATTCCTCACATTGCATTCTATAGTGCAAGATTAACCAAGAGAAAAGGGTCAAATTATTTCCAGAAATGTCCAGAAAGACCTGGGATTTTTAAAATGAACTGTGAAATACTGTGTTTAAACAGTCAATCAACAGACTTGAATACTATCTTGAAATAACGGACTTAAGAGTCAAATTGACATTCTAAATATACCACAGCTACTGTTACCACATATCTTTTATAAAATGGCCTTGTTTGACTGTACGTATGTATATTTCCCATATGATTATTGAACTGTAACGTTTCTGGCAGTCATTGCTTGTACCCTGGGGAACTGTGTGTATAGATCTCCAAAAGTGTGTAGGAACAGGAGCAAAAGCAAACTGTTTTTGCAAACTCACAATTAATGTTTAAAAAACATTAAAAGGCTCACGATGGGCTACAGTGGCCATCAACCGAGTGACGGCTGCTTTGTGGAGCCTGTGGAACAGAATGTCCCACTTCTGCAACCTGACCGACCGCGCTTAGTTTCTAAACAAAACGAGAGCAGCTGAACCGGGTCCTACTACTTCTTTTTAAAAGAGTTGAAGGGTCGTGTAAACTTGCTAGAAAGGGAGGCTCTCTGAGGGGGAGAAACAAGTGCTTCTTAGGACTCAACAGTGTTCGGTTAGAATGGAGTCCTGGCACTGCAAACACCTCTGTGTCCCCCACTTGTCTCCTACTGACACAGCAAGTAAAAAGGACCTTGAAGAAAGAGCTCTTTATAACACAACACTCTATTCAGAACTGCCGTTCAGTTCTTTTTTTCAGTTCTCCTTTAGTTCAAGCCTTATTCTTGTTGGAGATTTCAGTAGACATCGCAAAAAATCTGCAGAAATCAATGCATATCAATATTTTTAAAAGAAGCACTTTTTCTGGTAATTTACAGAAGTTTTATTTACGTCCACCAAAACTGCTTTGCTAAATTTACTCACTGAGAAAGTCTTCTGGATTGCTATAGCATTTGAAACCTGGTAAAGGCAACCACTGTGCCTGGCTTGTACTCTGGAAACCATGCTGGTGCACCCTGATGTCTCGGGAATCATTTTTGGAAGTGGCCCTGTCACAACCACAAGATAGAAAGTGGTGTCTTATGTTTTGCCTCAACCACAAATAATTGCTGTGAGAGCAGAAGTATGCCACATTTTGAAGAGTGCCTACTCTGGGGTGATTTCTTTTTTTTTGTGGGGGGGGGGATTTATGATCGGTACCCCCCTTTTTTTGGGATATATAACAAGAAAACCAAGGCTAAATGGTAGAGGTCATCGCTTATTTCCTCTTCAGGCAATCTGCCTTTAACTTTGTTTTGGGTTTTGGTCCTGATGAGTTCAGCTCTCATGTCTTGTTGGCTTCCACTGATGCCACAGTAGGACACTGTTTGCTTTTTTTCTTACTAACCCCCTCATTGTGCCAAAAAGACAGTACATAAAGGTGAAAGAAAAGATGTATAAAATCATATCTAAATGAGCACACACCAGCTCTGGCACTGAACAACTAGAAAGGCTATTTTACTCATATTTCATTGCTAGTTGATATCTGAGCTCACGTGGAAAATTTGGTGCATATTCGGGGCAAATGTAAAGCTAGAGTACTTTCTTTTAACCACAAAAGAAAAGAAAATCTCAGGAATTTATGGACTGGTGCCAATTTCATAACTACTTTACATTTGGAAAGACATGGACATAAATTGTTATTTGACTGTATGAGCATGACCAACTTATTTTGTTTATTTAGCAAAGGTCATATGCTGTGTTGTGACCGCAGTATAATCAGTCAGTTTTAGCACGGTACACAATTGGGTTTTAAATCACAAGCTGAATAGCCCCCGATAAGGGAGAGTTTGATACCTATTGAAGTAAAGGCTTGTTATGTGTGCTGTGTCACCCTCCTGTTTCCGCTTGGTGCCAAGAGTAAACCCAGAATTTTAAAAACTCTACAAGGTATTCAGCAGGACCCCAGAGGGATTTTACGGAAGCACGTCTATATTCTCCAAATGACAAAATTTCCTTGATTGGCTAACAAAACAGTACCCGGGACAATATATGAAAAATGTGACCACTGGAAAACACCACGTTAATTGCCTGTGGCAGTCCTTTAGATAAAGTAGGAAGTGTGTGTGTGTGTGGGGGGGGATTTAGTGTAGGTACCACAGGCTTTTGTTGTACGAGCCTGATAAGCAGCAATCTAGCACATGAAAGAATGTCAGAGAGAACATGGTCATTAATTTGAATTTTCCCCTCAATCACTTTGCCAGATGGAAGCAAGACATTGGCTACTCATAACTAGATGGCAATGCAAGCGGGAATGGTTTGGAAAGATAAAGAACAATAAACACTTTTTCAAAGAATGTATATGTCAAAAAAAAGATCCAAGTGCACAAAAAAAAAAAATATATACATAGATGCCAAAATTGTCTTTACTCCTCTGTTAACAACATGCAGCTAAACTATATAAATCCATTTAAAATATATACAATTGACACAATATTTGCGTTTTTTTTTTTCCCACACAAAAAACAACTCATCGCTCACATATTTCACAATACTGCCACAAACCAAATATCATTTTACATTCACCTCAATCCAAAAACCCATGTAGGCGCTATAGCTATTGAATATATTTTCCTTTCCATAAGTCCCATATTAACAACAGTTAATGCACAACAGAAGCATTCAAATTCATCAAGAGGCTCTGACCTATACAATGCAAGTGAACACATCTATCTATGGGTTGCCAAAAGGGTGAAAACTACATCAATTACTCCTGTCAGCCGGCTGTGTTCATTACCTTCAGCTGTCATTAATCAGATGAAAAGGGGAGACGTGTATGAAAAGAGGAGTGTAAAGCAAGCTGGCGTATTCAAACTGTGCCTAAAATATTAAACAAAGATGTCTGAGCCAAACATTATCATGCACACAAAAAACATTTGTTAGCAATGTACCAAACAAAATATGTTTAGTTGATATGTAAAAATATGGCCTCGTTTTCGATACGCAGGGTTGTTTTACCCTAGCAGGACAATTTCAGCCATCAGGCCCAGTGGGTCATACTGGGTCAACTGCAACAAACTGAAAGCAGCGTACTAACTGAGGATGATCCTGCGATCCAGCAATGAACAAACTTAGCTGAATTAAAGTTATATACCTATTGCTACAAACCTGGTAGCTGACATTAGTCACCAGTTAGTTAGTCACTAAAACAAGGCTTCAATTGTAATGATTCTTAAAAAAATAACTGCTGCAGCCCTTTAGAGGATACTGAGTATGGGAATCTTGTAGCCTGACTATTGCTGGGGAAAAATAATTTTTGTATGGTACTAGTAAAATGGAATAGTGGATGACATTTGCAAGTCCCAGTACGTACTGGTAGTTTATTTTTGCCGAAATAATGTACGTCTTTTGTATGCACACATCATATGTCACCACAATGCATTTGAATCATCTGCTGCCGGTATGTATACTGTAATAGTAGCTTATATACGAACGTGCTGATAGTACATCCAACATGTCTCAGTATGTATCTTTATCCAGCGACGGATCATGGGGTAGACACCGTTTGCTGTCTGAAAATTTGCTTGACAACAGCAACACTTTAATAAACTGCCTGATGCAAACCGAAAGCAAATAAATAAGCAAAGCCGATGTCTGTAATTATCAAAAGACGATTTTCTTAGTTTATATAATTAGCATTGACAACCCTGCATGGTTTGGAAATGTCGATAAAGTCTGATCAGCTAATTTTGCAATTTATTTAATCAGTTCTCTGTTCTATTTGACATCTGACCTTCTAAACATTTTAAAGGGAGTGAATATTAGGAACTGCCTTATAAACAGCCCGTCCCCACTACATTAGCTGAAACTGTCTGTATTGTGTAAAAATCTTATGTTAATCAAATACAGAACTCAAAATTACACTCACATTAGTTGAGTATTTTACAGGCTGTCAGCGTGTCTGATATGGAATGGCCTATTTCACCACACATATATGTTATATTGTTTACACGCTGACAGCCTGTAAAATATATATACAGCGGGTGAAATAAGTATTGAACACGTCACCATTTTTCTCAGTAAATTTATTTCCAAAGGTGCTATTGACATGAAATTTTCACCAGATGTTGGTAACAACCCAAGTAATCCATACAAACAAAGAAACCAAAACAAATAAGCTCAGCAAATTAAGTTATGTGTAATAATGTGAAATGACACAGGGAAAAAGTATTGAACACATGAAGAAAGGGAGG
>JAOYSI010000011.1:2791930-2813149 GCA_025775065.1 Hiodon alosoides | reverse complement strand
TACAGTCACAGGGCAACAAAGGGTAGTGTAGAGTCAGCTACAGTCACAGGGCAACAAAGCTACAGTCACAGGGCAACGAGGGGTAGTGTAGAGTCAGCTACAGTCACAGGGCAACACACAGTGCTGTAGTGTCAGGAGTAGAGCGAGCAGCGGGAGTTTCGCACTACCTGAGAGTTCAGGCCCACTGGCTGTAACATGACAGAAGGATGTAGATTAAACATGCATATACTTAGACACACACACACATCGATAGACATGGAGGTGTAACCATTCCAATTCAACCCCCCGATCCTGGCTTTTACCCACTTACACAAGCTGCACTACCGCTCGAGATGGGAATTGAACTTAAGACGTCACAACTCTTTACTAACAAGAGAAACGATAAGCTCGTTGTGTTAAGGACCAAAGTCCCTGGCTCAAGGAATTAATTATACTCTTGTCTTCGACCCCACAAGACTAAACATGCGCATTTCAATCAATATTCACTTCCCTTCTTCCTTTTCAATAACGACTTCAGTAAAGCCCAACTGAGAAAAACCAGCCGTTAAGCTATGCAACATAAATTAAGGGAGCATAATGAGAGAATCCAGCAATCTCATAAATATAATGTAACGACCACATCTGAAATGTCAGAGGCAAATAAATCAATAGGTTAGCACAGGGGTGCTTTTATGCCCAGAATGCATATTGAAATATTTAATTTTTTGCCAAACGTATTTTTGGCCGTGGCTGGAAGGGAGACGGGGCAATGAAACGCAGATTTTACCCATGGAAGGTTTCATTTGATTTCAGAGGCATTCATCACGATAGCAGTGACACTTCGAGCCAGAGTAAAAACTTTTTTCTTTCTCCAAAAATGGATTCTCGGGGCGTTCGCAGCAAAACAGCTGGTGAGCTGACGTTTCTGCCTCCCAGAAGAAGCGGCAAATTTCACTCATTTCCTGAAGTCCATCGGTGAACTAACACACAATGCAAGCTTGAGCTACAACTACCATTTGTAAGAATACAACAAAACAAACGAATGTGCATACGTGTTACGTTTTCAAATGATTACAAAACCAGAGGTTACAATAGCGAGAACAATGGGAATTGACAGCAAAACCCTCACAATGGAACAAACGGAATCTTTTGAAGAAATGATTCCGTCAGGCTTTGTGCGTCTTGTGTTTTTCTACTTAGGATAAACTCAGGACCATAAACTGTATCAAGTTTCCATTATCAGCCACCAGAAAGCGGCATAAACTGCTGACCCCTAGAACAGCTTGAATTCAAAATTCAGGGTCCGTTCCTGAAATAAGAGTAACATCAAAGTCTTTCAGCTCAGTTTTCCCATTGTGCTTATACAGTGCTTCCATTGACGGATCATGCATTCAACACTGGTACCACACCGATGAAAAACAGATCGTTCAAAAAATTTCAGTAGCATTACAACGTATAAATAAATAAAGTTTATATATATATATATATATATAGCGATTGAAATGTCATATCATTGTGCATGATCTGAGTATAGAGTATCCATCTGTGTCAACAGAGCAGAAATCTGAAGTACTGGTTAAAAGAAACAAATATACCTTGTCTACCCTGGCTAATATACCCTGGATGAGGCTCACACTGTACCAACATTGATTAAATTGAACTAAACTGGCTGAAATGAACATTAAAATGTATTCATAGCTACCTCAAAAGTGACTTACTCTATGATCTGGATTTCACAGGTTTGAAATCCAGATCATCTCATTTGCCGATTGTGACCGGGAGAGCACAGTGGCGGTGCACAATTTGCATCCAGCTAACCAGTGGCTCCTGTCAGCTTCTAAGGTCCCTGCAGACTGGCAGTGTCTTTGGGAGGGATGTGCCTCTTCGGCAATCGGTGTTAAAGAGGCGAGAATGTGAATGGGAGGGAGGAAACCTATCTCTGTGTGTGCAAGGAGTCGTAGCGACGAAGGCAGGTAACATTAGCGCCATTGCAGACCCCCAATCGGGGTGAAAACACAAAAATAATCAGTGATTCCAAATTACATTCGAAAAACATGAAACCCTGTGATCGGCTGTGACCTAAAACAGCAGTCCCTCTGAAAACAGACTGCGTTGTGACACTGAAGTTTGCCTTCCAACTGACATTTCTAAGGCATCGAAATGTTGAAACAGACTAATCACAATTCAACCCAAGCGGACCACAAAGACACGCAGCAGAGAGGCGGCAGTGATGATGTAATGGCGACATCCAGCTAATGAAAACTGCAGAGTAAAAACAATGCGGAGTAAAAACAATCCATATCCCATGTGTTTGTTGAAACGTTTCATCAATGACGTTTCCTGGCTGCCCGTAACATCTTTACAAAGTCAGATGACAGAGTTATGGGCTAGATAGATGGATATGACATTGTAAAACATATATACGAGCGATTTATTAAGGTTTAAGTGCACTTAATGTGAAGTGCCAACAGTTTGCCCACACATAACTCTTTTGAGAGACATTTTAATGTGCTCTAATAAAGCAGAGAGAAAACAAACATTTTTTGAAAAGTTGCACTATTTAACAATGCTTAACAATATTTAACATCAGACCTTGGAATAAATTAATGCGTGTAAAATACAGGGAGACCTCATTACAATAATAATTTAGTCCACTCACTAACTAACTAACTAGGCCTTATCAAACACATTCTCAGTCGCAGTGGACTAATCTTGTGGACAAAACATGCAGTTTTAAGGTTTTAAGGACCGGAACCCCACTACTGCTCTTGAGAAAGCTACTCAACCTTGAGTAGAAATTCTGTAATACAAATAGAAAATGAGTTTCAAACTGCAAGTATATTCCAAGTAAATATTAAATATAAACCGGTTGACTGCAACATCTGTCTCTCACATGCCTGCTCTGAATCAACCAGCTTCACTTCAGCCCTGTATTTCATCAGAAGTTTTGTGGAGTAGCCCGGATAGCCGATTAACACAACGACCGTGATACGTGTAATCGATTGCTAGCATAAATGCTAAGTTACAGGTACACAATACACATTTGAGTCGGTCATTTATGCACTTTCCTCAATTTAAGTTTATATTTTTACGGTAATCTAACAGATTTTTATTTAATAAAAATTACAAAATGACGTTGTTGTGTCAATTGGAGTCTTTCAAATGTAAAAACAATGCTTACAAAACAAAACACCCGAGCTTTTGTAATGTTAATGTATAACTTGTACAATGTAAAAAAAAGTAATGTCTACTATTAGAGAGAGGAAAATGGAACACTACCATAAACCCAGGAAAAATATCTTCAACACATCAGGGTAAAAGACACAAGACGTACGAAGGAAAAAAAAAAAAAAAAAAAAAAACACATGGAAATGGGTACAACGTAACATTGGCTAAAAATACACCCTGTCAAACATTGCCGACCCCTCCAGGTACAGTACCTCGCAGAGCTGCCTCCAAAGGTGGGTTATTTAAGAAACAATTAGGGGCGACACATAGCCATTTGCAGGCAGTCTCACTCCCTCAGCTAACCAACAGGACTGCCTTTCAGGCCTGATTTATCACACTGTCACCTTCAGAAGGCAACATAATTAATAGGAGCATGGACTTCTAATTCCAATGACTCCTACAGCAAGTGGATTTCAGTTGATTTATGATGGCTGGTGAGTTTGCATTTTATCAGTTCATTCAGTCATTATTTATGCTGATGACCAATTCCAATGGGTCACTCTCATCTAACTCACTACTAATCAAAGAGAATTAGGGTTCACTGCATTATTTAGAAGCCCTTAATTCATCTTCAGTAGAAGTAGAAGGAATAGTTGCAGCACAGATTAAATAAATCAGCGCCACCAAGTTTAAAAGCCTGGCTTCTATTAGGAGAGGCATGGAACCTTGACCAGTTCTATGTTTTTAACTATATATGCTAAATCAGGTTTAATAGGCTAAGGGAACCAATTAATTGAAACTGACAGCATGATTTTTAAAGGAATCTAAACTGTCGTTTCACCTGGACCCATTTTCACCCACATTATAATTATCTGAAGTTTTTCTTCTTTTTTTTTAAACGTTTATTTTATTAATTATTCTTATTCCCAATTCAACTAAGTTTTTATTAAATCAAAATGTTAACCAGCACTGTAATTCCAGTGAAAAACAGATTCACAGTGTCCACAGAGTTAGACACAGATGGTTGCAGAAAGTGAAGCACTAAGGGCAGATAAATGTAACTCAGAAAGGCACTGGTGATTTGACATGACTGAAGTGCGAGAGCCCAGTCAAATGACAGATAAATTAATTGCTGCACTGAACCATTTATAAACAAACATGTTTAAACATTATGCTTTCTTATCATATTGTATAAATAAGAAGTAGAGGTTTGCATTTCAGGGCCTTCTCGAGAATCACAAAAAACCTAGGAAGATATACACCGTGTTTATCCTATGGTTCCTAACATAGTCGCCACTGGAATCTCTCCTATCAAAAGAGTGATATTGTTAATCTGCTGAAGGAACAGATTTCACAAGAGGCATAGCAGCCCTCAATATAAAAAGCTAAATGTTATCCAGATCTACTTCAGGCCTTACTTCCGCCATGAAGCTCAAGGCATATATTCGAGGAGGTCTGCATGATAAAAAAATGTAAAAATGTTCTTTCTGCTATATATGTACTCAGTTTGGAAACATCTTCAATCAAACAATCAATCAATCAAACTATATAGTTCAATTTATTTTTTTTTCCTTTTTACAAATAGAATTTGCCGACAGAACAGCTGGAAAATGGCATAATAGTAGAGACATATAGAGTAAAACCAAATAATAAAGTTATTAAGTCAGTGATGCAGAAATATTTTATCATATAAAACTTTTACTGGTAATCAAACTATACATTGGCATGATGGTTGATGGTGGATCTTTATGTCATATATTATGTCAATCTTTATGTCAATATTACTGTTATTGTTGTTGATCAATTTACACTCATTTAAGATTGAGAGATATGATGTCAATCCTAACTGTTAAGTACATTAAAAAAAATTATAAGCAGGTACTGGTGGCAAAATGCCGTACAACTACAATCAATAGCAGGCTAGCCTATTTATACTACGTTCATCAGTTTACAGTCTCCTTTACTACCTATTCTGCAGCCACCAATATTCAATTAATTGTACCGAAAAAAAGGCTTTTTGCAACAGGTGGTAGTTTGAGGACCAGAGCACATTTGTCTCTCATACTGATTTGTGGAGCAATAAATTCCATTAAGCTAAGCCAAAGCTGCTAAGTTGGCTTGCCATGTTGGTATTGATCACAGCTTTAATGCATGCGATCTTGCTTATAAGCATATTGTGGCGCAAACAAATTCCAGTCACAATAGCAATGAAAACCGCAGTCTTCGCCGGGGAGGACAGATGGAGCCAAGCTAGGAAAGCCCATTGGAGTCGTAGAAGTTCTATTAAGATTTATTGGTTGCAGGAGTCTTTAGGGCTTCAACATTATTCTTAGTAAACCCTTTCTGTCTTGGATTGTTTACAAAATCAGACAGTTTCAACCAAGATACAGCCCCAAGGACAGGCCGGTACAATTCAACAAGAGCAGGGCTCCCCTGCTTCTCTTGTGCCTCAGTGTTTAATCATACTACAAATCGTGTAGATATTTCAAAAACTAACAACAACCATAAATATGCCATGACAACATTCTTATGCCTGTAATAAACATACGGGTTATAATGGTTAAAGTAAAGGCAATGAGAATGTAAAGTTGTCTGGTAGGTTCTCTCCACCTCATTCTCCCATGCAAAGCGCGGACGCATGCATACACACATATACACACACACAGCAGACGCATACACACACAAACACACACACACACACACACAGGCAGAAAGCAAGCAGACGCATACACACACACAGCAGACGCATACACACACAAACACACACACAGGCAGAAAGCAAGCAGACACATACACACATACACACACGCACAGATGCAAAGCAACCGGACTTCCACGTACACACAAAAACAGCAAAATATAGTCAAATAGCTTTAGGAGTGAGGTTTTGAAAGTCTTTATCCTTCCCACTGGAGAACCCTTCTATAAACAAAGACAATTAGAGGGAACCCAGCATAAAACTTGTACCATTGCTAGTCCCACATTTTTACTCCAGATACGCATAACTGTCGTATTTCTTCAAACCTAGTGCAGGTTTGTTAACTCAGCCAGTTTTGTACATTTCACACACTTTATTTGCTCTTATTAAATGGAAAGTGAGGATCACCTTCAAGTTTATTGATGACAGTAGCCTGAAAGAAAGATGCCTGCAAAAATTCACAACATCTGTTTGCTGCACTCACTTCTCAGCATGCCGTACCTATTCCTCATGCTTAATGATGCTCATCTACTCTGGAAGTTTTACAGACAAATGTGTATTAGGCCACATTCATCATTCTGAATGAGAGTTCTTGATGAAGCGCTGGCCTGTTTTGTTCTTTCTGCTGCACTTTAACAAATGATAAACTGGAAGCGTGCATTTTTTTTTCCCATTTCTCTAACATAAAAAAGCTTGTCTATAGTTGAGCAATGCCTGTGTGTCTATTTATTTACATTTGTCATGAGTACTGCAAGGGCCTATATTTGTACCATTCAAAAGTGTTCTACGGTGGCCGAGAAGTAACAAGCACAAACAGAATGTGTACTAAGACTACGGTGGCTGAGAAGTGCAAAGTACGAACAGAATGTAAACTACGACTACGGTGGCCGAGAAGTGCAAAGCACAAACAGAATGTGTACTAAGACTACGGTAGCCGAGAAGTGCAAAGTACAAACAGAATATGTACTACGACTACAGATGGCTGAGAAGTGCAAAGCACGAACAGAATATGTACTACAACTACGACTACGGTGGTCGAGAAGTGCAATGTACGAACAGAATGTAAACTACGACTACGGTGCCTGAGAAGTGCAAAGCACAAACAGAATGTAAACTACGACTACGGAGGCCGAAAGTGCAAAGCACAAACAAAATTGAAGGCACAAAAAGAAAACTGAAAAACACAAACACAAAAGGACACAAACAAATTCACTAAAACGGAAAGGAAATGCGTGCACCTGCCTAGATACTGTGTCCTGCCCATCATACAAGTACATCCTCTTTCTCTGTGTTGAAGTTAATTTAAGATATGATACCACAGTTTACGGTTTTATTAAACGCATGTTTGTTTAATTTTTATTTTTGTTTAACCCCTCATAACACGCAAGCACTGCAGAACACTGAATTTACTGAAATAAGTATGACCTGTTGCCACTGTATCTCACACACGTCACGGCTCTTTGCAACTACGAAAAACAAATAAAAATTGAAATGTTACAAATGTCACATTTTATTGTCATCATTAAAGCAAATTCTTGGCAAATTCTCATGGGATAAGGGATAGATTCCACAGCTTGTCATGTGCTAAATATACCATAATAGCGCTTTTTTTTTTTTACTATGCGAATCTGGGGGTTTTGGACACCAAGAGCCTCTTTAAAATGATATAAATACACAGGGATCAAAAATAAAGAGTGCTGTAGTCTCATAAATCAGAGGAAAAGAGAATAATCCTGCAGTCAGTCATTGGGTGTAACCACAACAGAAGCTCAATATGGGTGGAGTCCAAATGCTTTAAAAGCAGGGCTGTGGTCTAAACAAGTTTTATTTAAATAATACAAAACAAAGGGTTTGTCAACACAGTAAATAAATTCCAATAAAACAAAGGAAAGATAAACTAAACCAATCAGAACCAAACAGAAGCAAGTGCTTCTATTCTACAGGGCCGCATTGAGAACAATTCCTATGTCCATTCTCCCCCTCACAGGAAGCTCTCTGTTGCCCTTTTCTGTATTTGTCTTACCAGACCCATCACGGGGTGATTATCTTAGTCCACAGGGGAGTCTGGGAGTTGTAGTACTGGTAAGAGGGTGGCCATATTTTACACTGAAATTGGGGAACAATGCGGGGAACTAAACGTGGATAGGCAGTATTTAGAATGTCTTTTCATAACTTCATGTTCCTTCAGAGTCAGCAGATTCAATTAAACAGCATTCAATAAAGGTCTGTTCATTAGTTATTGTCAATTTATCAAACGAAAGGAGAAGTGGCTCTCTTGTTGCCTGGACATTTAAAGGATTATTCTCTGAAAAAAAAGTGATTAGTTTGGTTTTTAGTTTAGTTGTTTATGTGGAAAATGAAGAATTTCAGTTATCTAGAAAATATGCGGGAAAACTAGGCAAAGCTAGGGTGAGGTACCTATTCAAAAATAAATGTGCCTAAATTTCCTAAAATAAAGTTTCCTAATTGTTTACACTGAAATGAAATGTTAACCTTGAGTAATTTTGATGACTTCAATACAGGGTTGAATCTATGGATAGGACAATGTTTGTGCTTACAAAGCATGTTGTGAAGATCAGAACTACCCTGTGGACCTGTGTAAAGACGGATGCTGTCAGCAGAAAAGTGCTGGTGTAAAACTGCACAAACAGCTGTGGCACCTCAGCTGGATTTGTGGGATAAATCATTTCTTGGAAGGAAACACCGTGGAGCTAAAACTCTTGACAAGCATAAACGGACACCAGCAGTATATTCCACCACCTGCACCCTGGCCCCAGGTCTGTGAGCTGGTCACATGACGCCATTGTTATTTCTCTGGCAGCAATTAATTAGGCCAATGCACATCTAACATCCACACAATACACAGGACCAGGAGGAGTGGCTAAGTTGTTATTTCCCCTATTTCCTGGTTTAGCTCCATTTACAAAGGGCAAATTACAATTGTCCATCATTTGCCACTCACTTAGGTTTAGTTACCAACAACAACAGAGACACTCCGACTGCAATAACAATGGGTACTAAGATAATTTCAGAATTTACAGTAAGACTTCAGGTGTGGCACCGGGGAGTGGGGTTTTTGGTGTTAACACTAAACGTATTGTTTGCTTTGATATTCCAAAAAAACTACACCACCGAGTGGAAAAGCTTTACTGTAAATGTTTCCATCACTTGAACTTTGAATGTGAGAAGCAGGAACCACCTGTCACACTCGTCTGTAACAGCTGCCCACACGCTTCCTGCTGACACGGATTGCTTGCCAAAGGGAGGAGTTCCAAACCTTCATCCGCGGCAATTTTGGCAAAATAACGAGAACACAGCGCAGTTATCCATTTCCAGGAGAATAAGACACAGGACACAATTCTTAACTGTCTTTTAAACTGTAAAGAAATGTGTTCTTAAAGGCAGCTTGCACGCAGTCTTTCTATGCATAGGATGGGTGAGCCTACATCACTTTTACGGGGAAATAAACGCAGACCTATCACACATTTCATTCAGAATTTTGAGGTCAAAAATATTCAAAGTTTATGATCATTGAAGAGGATTTAATCCGTAATTTGGTTCAAAAGGCTTGTCAGGGTTTTTTTTTATTACAGCATTTGGGCACGTTGGCTTCATAGAGGTGTAATACAATGATGAGGCTGTGCGGACAGGCGTTTTCTCTGTCTGTTTATTTTGCAATCGTCTGGCATTCATGCAACACCAACCATTTTTAAATAAACTTTACGACTGCATGCATTTTGCCCAGGTATGACATTTAAAGTACCCAGTGCCACGTACGCACACAGGTGTGTTTGTCCTCAGGTGCAACTCTAAACGGTGGGAATGAATTATCACCTTGCTACAGCAGCGGGTCACGAATAGTCTTTAGATTAATGTTCCACATTACTAGAAGCAAAGATAAATAGGGTCACATTTTTGCTCCGTTTGTTAGAAAAATTACACCTGTTCAAAATGTTATGAACCTGCAAATGCAGTATTGAAGGTTACTTTTTTTAAAAGTTAAACAATAAAAAGAGAAAAGGCAAAGCACAGTCAGTAAAACATGATTTATCTCCCTTGCAGGCATTGCCACTGTAGTGTGAGATTAAGATGCAATAACCCCTTCTGAAACAAACACAACAAAAACAGACCCTCTGAACAATGCATCGCAAATTAATTTTTTGATAACACATACTTGATAAAAAAGGAGACATATCATTAATACACATGTATTTAAATACTTCAAATCAATTAGATTGTTTTCATGGGTATACTTAATCAAAACCACTTTCAATCAATCACTTTTTTCTGAGAATATTCCTTTAAATATCCAGTCAACAAGCAAGACATTTCTCCCTTCGTACACTTCTGAACAACCCATTGATTTTGATAATAATAATTTTATAATAATATATTATTATTGTTGTTATTATATTTTGATAAATTTACAATAACCATTGAACATTCCTATTTAATCCAGAAATTTACTGAATGAAGGTATCTGCTGACTCTGAACATGAAAGTCTCCAACGTGGTTATTATTTTAAAAAATTATTAATTTGCCAAGAACCATATTCATACAAGCCATACAAAAAAGTGACAAAATAAACATAAATTACTTTATAATTTTTACGCAGACATGTATATTAAAGTGAGAACTTCTCTCCAACCACAGCAGATCGTCAAGAAATGTTACCACCAAAACTAAACTCAAATTACCAAATCAGCATGCACTCCTAATTAAAATAATGGATTTATAAATTGAATACATGCCATAAAGCGGAAAATTTGTTGTCCTACTTAATGGCTGTTATCGTGCAATGCATATCCATTACGTGCAGTTTTCAACGATATAAACGTAATATGAATGAAATCACACAGCTGAGACAATGGTTGAGTGGTTCCCTCATTAGGACTAATGCATCTTAGGACCAAAATGGGAGGGGTAACGCCCAAGCAGAGGTGATTTCACTCGGAGTGACCCTCTGTCTATTATATGGGAGCAGCACAGGGATGTGGGTGAGGGGCGGGAAATCACAGAAAGCATCCGGCAGGTTCTGTCACAGACACACGCACAAACACACACACACACACACACACACACACACACACACACACACAGAGGCAAACACACACACACGCAAGCACACACACACACACGCAATCACACACACACACACACACACACACACACACACACACACACAGGCAAACACACACACGCACGCACACACACAGGCAAACACACACACACACACGCACGCACGCACACACAGGCACGCGCACAAAGACACACAAACAGGCAAACACACTCACACACACACACACACACACACACACACAATCAAGAGCAGTGACCTAAAAGTGAAGCTACTCACATTTAGTTTATCTAATAAGACTGTCAATCATCCCATCTGTCAAAGAGTAACCTCACTCCCAAAACAGAAACTGCTACATGACTCTTATGAATATCGCGTATCATTCAAGTCAAAAATAATTTGTAGGCATGACTAAATAACAAACAGAATCTACGTAAACATGAAGGTAAAGATGTCCGATAGCTTTAATTTTGCATAGTGAGCTGCGAATGTCAGATTATAAAAAGGCATCATCGTTCTCTAATCAACAACAAAGTTCAGCTACCAAGCCAATTAGGAACTTGTGGCTATGAGGACATGCAGAATTTCTCTCAGGTAGGGACATGCACAAACCTTTATCGTTGCTTCTAAAGGGCTTGAAGCAAAAAATTCTGAAAAATTATCCTTGGCTTTTTAATAGAATAAGGGCTAAAACTAACAGAAAAGTTTTCAAATCTGGAAAAAGTTCAACTGGAAGCACTTTAACTGAAAAAAGGCATTTCATTTTAGTATTTCAATGCCTTATTGATTCTGCTTCTCAGACCTCCAAAAGTAAATGGGCCTGTTTGCGGCTGTTAGGCCTATATAATGTTCAATAAAGTCGATACAGGACAGTGATTTTCATTGCTCAACATCTGAGTAAAGAAGACAAATAGTGATTGATAGGAGACTTCTGCATGTTCAAACATCAGCTGGGGCCTAATGAAGCAGAATGGCTCTGTCAAGAGACTATAGCCAAAACTGATATATAATTATAGAAACTTCCACACTTCTTGCATCAAAAAACACAAAGCACGGTCAGTGTCTCTGTAAAGAAAAAATGCAACACTGACCTTTCTGACGTATACTTTTGGTCGTAAAATAAATGGACCTGTTTATTCCCTGTTAGAAATTATGATGTAAATATTGTGACTTCACACACTCATCAAAGTTTATTCCGACTTGCAGCAGACTATTGAGAAGGGGCATAGATTGGTGACGTTTTCCCTCTGTGACAGAATGGCAAAAAGAAAGATAGAAAAAAGCAGCCTTATGTGAATTAACCTGCTGTCAAGTCTACTGAAAGAATGGAAACTAAGAGGAGATACGGCAGACGGGATACTGTCACGATTCTGTAACAAGGCAGGGTCGCAGTCTGGCTTTTCTCCAGCCTTGAACTGGCCTCTGGCCAATGCACTCCAACGGACAGGACACACTGCAACACAGTTGTTGTTTTATTGCCTTAAGCTAAAAAATGTGACCATATTAAGCCTGTTCCAGCTATGCCAGTATACGTAGGGCTAATTTTAAAAGTATTCCGTTGACCTTTTGGGGGCCTTACATGGGCTAGTCCCAGCATACCCTCTACGAGCCTCTAATCCCCTTTAACATGGCCTGAACCTTCTTGTCACAAGCGTTTGGCCACCTTACACGTCCAAGAACTGTCAAAAGAGAAAGAGCTGTCAAGGTTTATAAATCACTGCCCTCCAAAAACCTGCATGAGAATCAAGCACTCTTATAGTATTGGTGTTAAAACCAAACCGAAGCAGTTCACACTGCTGTAACTCATGGGGAACGTTTGGGATCTCTCGGCTGTAAACCGTTACTCTCTATGGGCCATCCTTGCACCCTAGTTGTTTCAGTCACCCGGTGCTAATTTGTCAGAACCGTCTGTTCGGGGGAAGTCGCTAATGGCTCAGCTGGTAAAAAAAATAAATAAAATAAAATAGCTAAGTCGATTTCATGGCTGTGGGACCCGCCTTCCAATGAACCCCCGAGTATCAGAGGCTGTCTCAGTTTATTTATGGCTTGGGGAGTACATAGCACCTGGTCATCAATGCGGTCATTATGTCAACAACAACGTCGGTTTGTAGGGAAATAACCGCTGTTAGCCATGGCCAGCGCTCGACTGTTATTCCTACTGCTGCTCTCCAATGTAAGTCAGTTCTACAGTAACAGGAAGGATGTAGATAGGCCTGAGTAAATAGAATTTTTGTCATTTAAAAGCAAAGCATTCAACAAAGGATCACTACACACACATCAAATACAATTAGTGCCTGTATTATAAATCACATACACCCAAGTCTCTCATCTGACAACTCTCTCAGAGCTCTAGAATACGAGAACATTGATTAAGTGTAAATGTAAGTGTATGTAATCCTTACGAGACACAGTATATTTGTTTCTTTCTCGACAGCAGGATTATAAATCTGATGCTCATCTAAGGCCAATCGACATTTCACAGTATGAATATTTAATGCCAGTAAAAATAGATTTAATGGCTAAAAGATTGTTCAGAGGACGAAAATTCTACAACAGAGACAACCTGGTAAACAATGTGAAATGTCTTGAATACGTTTGTCTTTCATCAATGTAGGGTTTATCGGCGCAATTTTGCAAAACCAGAATAATCATAGAATACTCTCCACATTCGTTTTCTTTCTAGGTACAAAAAATGAGCGTGGCGCATTTTCCTGTCCCAGAGCGCAGTATCTTATATCTCCCACGAAAGGTAGAACAGGAGCCAAGACATACAGTTCCAGTTTTGATAAATAAATATGAGGTGCCGATGAAATTTGCATCCCGTATGCTGAACTGCCGTAGCCTGTGAGTTCGCAAGTCAGCAAAATCACGCTGGTTTCCCAACTGCCCGTGGATCTTCAGCAACCTTGGCAACAATCCTACCTTACACAAGTAAAACAAAACCTAAGTGGCAACCTGCAAACATCTGCTTAAAAAAGGATCAAGCAAACAAATGCCTCAAATGCTGGTGAAAGAAGAAACGATCTCGACCGTACAAGGAAGGAAAGCTAGCAAAAAAGAATCATCAGCAATTGGCTACTTTCAAGCAAACCTTTCCAAATCGATTAAAAAATATGGAGTACCTCAGATATTCTCTGCAAATTATATTTGTTATTGCAGAGAAACATTATTTGCACACTTGGTACATTTTCTGTGATGATTTAAATAGATGTTTACACCGACTGTAATGGACATTAGTCAGGTTACAAGGCAGCCCACTACGCAGTGAGATGGTGAAAGAAGAGATACTCTTCCATGAAAGACCTCATTAACGCCACTTTAACTAAATTTACGTGACTAAGATCACAGTTTAACACTAAATATCTCTTACCGGAAAGCAAATGGACTGGTGCTTTAATAAATTGAGAGATTTGCGCAACGTGTGTCAGATCTGAAAGGGGAAACGTAGTAACCACATAAATTACTGTGAAAAAAGTAAAAATGTACAGTACTTCATGGAAATGTATCAAGCCAAACTAGACAATAGAGATTAAGATCCAAGATCAAAAGTCTCAAAAACAACCGACAGGCATGTTGCATGGAAAAATATGTGGTGTCGGACATAAGGCATTTCATAAGGTCTAAAAATCAATACAGGCTTACACAGTGTGTTCTCTATTTTTTCAAAAATGTCTTGTCTTTTTATTTTAAAATGACCCTGTGTTACCATTAGAAGCCTAGCAGCAGGATAGAGAAATGAGGCACATGAGAGCATCCGCCCACCATTAACTCTGAACAGCGAGGCCTACTGGGAGATGGCCATCTCAGGGTTAAAACCACCCAAACAATCCATCAAAGCCTTCAAGCCATCCAGCAATTACATGTCCAAAATGTGGTGTAGCAGAATAGACCAATACAGGCTGGAATAACCCCAGCTACTATATCACATTCTCGGTTGGAGTAACAAAAGATCCTAGGAACCAAACTTGTATCGAGTAGCACACTGAATTTTCTTTTCAAGGCTCTGGGTTCACATTTCATGCCAGGTCAACTAAGCTTTAATAGAACTTGTAGATTTGCACCTCTTGCCGTTCCGAGACACAGATTCTGGTCATTATATCAATTTATTTCGGTGTCACTTGTTTGGGCAAGAGCTGGTCTAATGCAATGATGGTAACATGAATCACGTGTGACTTCACTGCCTTTTCCAGCCTACCTGCTCTAAAGGCAAAACAGATGGCTCACTTCACAGATGAAAAGCAGGGACAAAAAAATATTAAACAAGAGAGGTCAGGTAAAATAGCACTCCCTGTGACCCGAGTGCATGGTGATTCGCCAAGCTGTTCCACACTACAAACCCAAGACAATGCACTCGCTATGCTTCATTCCCACAAAGACAGCCCGAGCTCTTCCCCGCACATTGTCAATATGCTTTCTCTTTAGCCCAAGCATTTTCTAACCAATGTGTTACAACTAAATTTACATGGTAAACCCTGTCTTTCATGTGGGTCTGCCCAAGCAATTCAGATGATCTCAAAAGAACGTTCGACCACTCTGTTGGGTTTTTCCCCAGTAGATTGTGCTTTTTCTAATAAAATCTGCACTTTTCAGGAACAAATTGTTGTTGTTTGTTGGCCTCACCAAGAATAATTCACACAGTCAGATCATCAATGCTCGAGACAATCATTGGGTTTATGTCCAGACCGCAATGGCAAATCCAGGACGGAACGGAGGTGACACCCTCTGAATTCTGTCCGTAGCATAATAATCATGAGCCCTTATAATTGGCAATTCGTGGAAATTATGGGAAGTCTTTCAGACGTTACACTAAACTACCTCCTGTACCGGAGTTCAGTATCACAATAAACTCAGTCACCCAGGACTCCATGTCTCCCAGTTATCTCTCATAAACTTAGAGATGTAGTGATTCTTATCCATGACTAGAGGAACATACATGACTGGATTTTTAGGAGACAGCAGACCGGCTGGAGTTGCTCAAACTAAGCCACGGCCTCCGACAAGCATGATTTTATCCCAAAAGTTGTGACTGCACAGTCAGAAATATTTCACGCATTATTGTCCAAAGGTTGCAGGTTCGAGTCCCAGGAGGGTTCTGCCGTTGTACCTTTCAGTATATTGCTTATGCAAGTGATTTAAGGTAGTACAGTCTGCAATGCAAATAAACATAGTAATGCTTACATTTTATGCTGTCTCATCAAAAATACGGCATGTAATGGGCAGAATGATATCAGTAATTTACATCTTTAAAAGAAGATATATCTTCATCCATATCATTTCTTAAATAAGAACAGAAAAATGAGGAAATGGCACTTCCATAACACATTTAAAAAAATAAAAATTCTGAATGCCGTGTCCATTTGCCCTACACACCCCTTCTCACTGGCTGACATCTTTGACAGGCACAAAGTGTCCAATCAGCCCATATTGTGTTTAATTAGGCATCACAAAGACAGGAGCATTCATTATTATCACGTGCATCCCTGAGCTCTGATCTTCAGCTCAATAGAGACTGACAGAGCGTCTGAACGGGCCCTATCGACCACTTCTCTCAAGTCCACAAGGTGTATTATTTAGCCAGGAGTGATAATTAGACACAGAATTTACCAAAAACTTTCAATAGTTGTGTCAGTATAAGAACTCTCAGCATCTATCATCCTACAAATCAATGCCATTTTTCAGATATGAATTCTGTAAAATGATAGCTTTCGGATAAATGGTGGACAGGAAACATGTGACTCCTCGGGGGAGGAATAAAATGGCTCAATCTTCCCCTCTCAGAGAAGCTCCCTGACTGCCTCGTTCAATGGAAAAGGTCACGGAGCATCACAGCAAAAAGGCTCAGAAACAAGGTGTAGAACATAACTGTGACATGACAAGCACAGTGCTCCAGGCCCGTGTCTGTCTGCACAATGACAGATTTAATGTCACAGGTGAGCAGCCATCGAAGGTCATGTGACAGGCTTGGAAATTAAAAATAAATGTGACCATTGTCAGCGCACAAACAGCAAATGCATGTTAAACAACACTAAATGAGCTCTACAGTGACACACAGAGCCCTTAGGCTCATTTGTACTTTGTACTAACCGTAAATAAGTGAGTCGAGTTTAATTAAAAGTGGTAGCTCTAACACAATACTTTTGACAAAGACAAAGTCAGTATAGTAGACAAGAATGTGCATGAATGCTATCCATTCAGCAGCAGAGTGATAAAATAACAATTTAGCAAAAATCAAGATTTTTACTGCTCTCAAGTACAGGAATTTAGTGCGTTTTTAGGATGATTTTGGTATTCAAGAACCACAATGTTACTTCCTTCTGACAGACAGTAGAAAATATAAAATGATTAACCTTATCTTCATATGGCATGTTCCAGGTAAATACATTTGAACCTCACTAGAAAAAAATTACATTTTTATGTCCCTGGTGTTTGTAACTAGGTCCATGATTTAACCTTTGTCTCAGATCTCACATTGTTTTAAAACTGCGAGCTACATGTGACTGTTGAAGGTTGCTGTCAGGCTACAGAGACAGTGATCGGTGACTTGCTAGATCATCATTAGCGTGAGTGCGCCTAGCTACATCAGAAGACGCGTTTGGTTTTCTTTTTTTTTTCCCCAATAGTCTAGACTGGAATGAAACCCTGCTCCTGTGCTGGGAAGCAGGTAGTTTATCATGACTGCAGCCCAGAGGAATCACATTCAGTTCCCGGATGGCACACACACCATCACAGTGGTAAAAACAATGATTTACACACATCAATCAGTGCCACCTGTCAGCCGACACCCTGGGACCGAGAGACACCATTGGTTGCTTGTGGAAAAGGCGCTGCTGACAGAAGTCTGCCCACACTTGATTAAAGGCTCTGTCTCGCTAACCTTTTATTTGAAGAGGGATTGTCACTGAGTGACAAATACTTTCCTGGCTGGTTCAAGGGAAGGACACAGACATTCAAATTTACAATGCCTACACTGAACAGATGTCACAATTGCCGAGGGGTTTGATTGTAACAGCAGGTGCACCACAATTCAGGACCAAAAAAAAAAACAGCAGGTTGACCTGACTCACCAAAAAGTCAATGTTTTGCAGCTCATGTCCTTTTCAAATCATGACAAAAAGAAGTAAAAAAAAAATCTAGTATCCCTTGCAGAACCATAGTATTGACCCCCAATGGCTGGTTAATTGTACCCTAATCCTCTCGACCACATTCACGAAATAAACCGGTCCAATCAAACAATCAATGTCAGCTTCTAGATCAAAGTTACTGTTCTTGTAGCTGTAAGCTGATCTTACTATCCATGGTAAAAACACAGAAAGTTTGGTACAATTAGATTTTGTGTTGTGTCACAGCAGTGCCACTGCAGAGCGCTGGTAGAGGAGAAGAGCTGTCTCCGTTCATTGGTTGAGAAGTTATCTTTAGTTCTCCAGTTTGTTTCTCCTCACAAGCAGAAAATGGCCACCTGTTATAATCAAACCTAAACAGAGCTACAAAGCTAACCAGCCTACTGGATGAGGCACCTACCAAAAATGTACCACCTGTGTTTCTTGCATTACAATCTCATTCAATGTCAAATCCATAGTATAACAAATAGGATGAATTATTTTTGCTTTTGAAGGCTGCAGCAAAGCAACAGCATCTGTTGTGATTCTACACAGACTTATCAAACTTTATGGGCTCTATTAAAACCTGAATGTTATGAACAACCGTGTTGCACACTAGGGTCTTGTCTGTAAGGATGGTTTATTTGCTAGTGGTTATAATGGTCCCGAGCATCATCATAGGTCCTCAGAGAACAGGAAGCTTCCCTTGGACAGAACTTTACAGCTCCATTAATAGAGAATGCACCTTTAATTACCCCGGTTAAAGGGGTAAAATCAGAACAGAATATAATGGGCCATTGAAACAACAGTTCCCCTCACCCAAAGGATTTCCATGTAGCAGACAGAAGTGCCCATTGAGGCACTAAAGAATCATGAATCTTGATGAAGATTTTAAGAATGACTTTTAATGGCTGAATAAATGCATGTATTATCTAGAGACAATGCCAGCTGTGGAATTCCACATGGAAAGATCCTACTCTACAGAAAGATCCAAGATCAACTGGGGCTGCTATCGAATAGTGGCTCAGACACCCCCTTTTTTTTTTGCTCCCTAATACAGGAAAAAGTGCGATACAAACTGTGTGAAATGTCTCTTGCTCTTATAGCTACCTTATATATCAGACTTTATGCATGCATGTTTGTAGTCATTAAATTTCTCAGCCAAACCTCTTAACGTATAATCAAGAATAGAAAACTGACTGAACTAACAGAACACAATGTTACAAATGTAAAATATGCAGGATCCACAGAGTAGACTACAGGCCGGTCAAGTAACAAAATTCCTCAGAGGAAGGAACCCTCTCTGTCACAGGTGTTTATTTCTCAAAGCTGAAATCATCTACATCCATGACCACAAACTTCAGGGCTCTTTGGGGTGCAGTAAACTTCCATTGGGCCACATAAGTAAGATATTTCAGCAGTGTTTTTAAAACCTTCAACATGTTTGCAGTACTCACGATCATAACCATGGACCCTGGTGAATGAGGTTTTTCTCTTCTTTTTATATGTGAAATTGTACCGCTTCTGGGTTGAACCACAAGAAAAGCATTCTTCTTTCCCTTGGCATCAAAGGAAATATCTGCCAGTCAACTTGCACAAGACGCTAGTCATACCATCTTATCAATGTCAATCTGAGCATGGAGAGGGCAGCAGCTGGGACCGTTTCTCCGTGGCAGCTTTCAACAGCCTAACTTCTCAACAGCATCTCATGAAACCACCTTGGGTGATAAGGGTACTTATAACCCTACATATATTTATGGATACCATTAAAAACAAAACTGCTCTGAAGAAAATAGCTGACTGCAGCGTAAAAGCCCGAAGGACCCAATTTCCTCCTAAAGCACCTGATGGACACTGTGACAAGTAGATTGCTTTCCAGCACCAATTTTTGGAGCATGTGAAAAATGGGCTGCTTGCTGGTATGTGGTCCAAGATGACTCATAAATCTTCCTTTATCTCCACCGTGGTGTTAGCAGAAAAGGATGAGTTGCTTTTTCCCCCCATCTCATTCACATGTCTATATGTCTGTTATCCGTGCCCTTGAGCAAAGATTACGGCTACCCGGCCTTTGATATATGACACGTCGCACACTGCAGCTTTTCCAGTGAATTAACCTAGAAAAAATACAAACTTGACGGACATCAGCTCCCAGACTCTCTCACGCTATTGTGCCCGAATATTGAACAGACAGGCTGCAGGCATTATTGGTACTTTAGTTTGGTGGCAAATTGTTTATCTGACCTCTTTGTGTCCTCCCTGGGTGTCCTCCATATTGCAGGCGGAGAAGTTGAGAGAGAACGGGTGACCATGTAAACAGATCGTTTAAAAGATCTGGTTTCTGAAGGACACTGACACCACAATAGTCACAATACAAAAAAATGCTTTTAAACACCTGAAGATACTTTGTATCTAAACTATTGAATAAAAAACAGAATGCTGATGCCATGAATGTGACTGTTTTACTTTTTTATATAAATGCCTATGTCCTAATAGAGAAATCCTAGAAGAAACGTAGAGTTCTTGCCAGCATCGCACAGTTACACTGCACAGGTGAAAGTTTCCTGCAGGAACCCATAGCCCCTTCATCTTCAGAATTGCATGTCTTTAAATGGTTAACCATTAATCTGGTGTCCCTCAAAGGGACAAGAATAAAAGACGAGTAAACGATGATGTATCGTTTTGGTAGCATTTACCTGAGAGCATCCTGAATAAATTAGATTAATGGCAGAGACCACGTTAGGTAAAGGCTCATGTGAAAAGACTGCATTACGAAGTTACAGTGGCATTAAAAGCCCTCGCATTATACAGTAATATCGTTTCTGCTTAACGTTAGCCTTCATTAGCCCTCAGCTAATCCTATCGTTACATTCTGCTGATTCTAAAGCAACAAAATAAATCATGTTCATAAAAAGTTCATAACATATTTATGAAGATGGGGCCCTGGCTGACGTCCTAAGAATATCTATCAGAATGATCAAAGATCATGTAATAAATGCAGGGCTGCAGTTCATTATCATAATGATACTGCTCCCCAAACATCTCATTAACTTGCCATCGTTACACCAAATGAATGAGTTCTTTAGCTGGCGGTGGCAACTCCGCACACAGACAGAACGCTTGCATGGCGTGGGGGGGGGGGGGGGGGGGGGGGGGGGGGGGGGGGGGGGGGGGGGGGGGGGGGGGGGGGGGGGGGGGGGGG
>JAOYSI010000011.1:2772220-2791830 GCA_025775065.1 Hiodon alosoides | reverse complement strand
TGTCAATAGCACCTTTGGAAATATATTTACTGAGAAAAATGGTGACGTGTTCAATACTTATTTCACCCGCTGTATATTAAGATATACAACTATATGTCAGGGACAAATTCATGTTAATGTGTTATGCCTACTTGTAACATTTAAAAAAAAGATTATTAGTTAATAATGTTGTAAAATACAGGGGTTCTTACGACGAGATTTGGTCCCCTGTGCCAAAGGCAGAAAAGTTACCTCATCTTGACAAGGCCCTTTTAGAGGGGTTTCAGGATCGCTACCATACATTACTTGTACAAATACTTCTAATGTTCTGATTCGGAGCCCCCCTTGATTTCTGTTTGGTTTAACAAAATGTTTGTGCTGCAATTGATTGCGGACCTGGAGATGATCCCAAGAAAGCTCCACGCTAGTTAGTATGTAATTTAGCATGCAGTTTCATATTAACTCTGAAAGTTCGCTACAACATGACCCATTCAGTCAAAGCTGGAAAGTTTTTAATTGCAATAGGACATTTCAAACATAGCTGTATACTCTCAAGACGGAGGAATGAACGCTGGACTGAAGAGAGTGCACAATGGGTTAAAAAATATATATAATAGAGCGTATGTTTACCATGTGATCGTCATCATCCTCCTTTCTCTGACGACACATTGCAGCCTTTGTGTTTTCACAGATAGTTAGCGCTGAACACCGACAATGAAACCCAATCAAACCCTTCTAGCAATATAGCAATTATGTCCCCTGACAGAGTGCTTGTGTACACCAGCTTAAACTGAATTTGAACCAGCAACCATTCAGAGCAGCCACTTCAGATTAGCTTCCTCAAGAAATAGACTTTAACAACACTAAGGATCACAGTAGCCTAACATTTTTGTTTTGATAAAAAAAATAAAAAAATAAATACAAACATCAATCTTTTTCTAGGGGGCTGGGTTGAAGCTATGAGTTCTGTACTGCACAAAAGATTCCAGAGGATAAATTTGTGTCATTATATCAATTTATTTCCACGTCATTTGTGCGGGCTAGTTCGTCTAATTCAATGGCATGCAGTTTATTTAACATTTGATGTGACTGGCATTGCTTTTTCTAAACCACCTCCTTTAAAACAGGAAAACAAAATATATTTTTTTAAATATACACTTCACAAAATGTGCAACCCATTTAGAAATCATAAATAACATACAAAACAATTTGTCATTTATATGAAATATGAAAGAAGTCTTCAAAACACCATGCTTTAAAAAAATGTTGTTTATGTGCCTGGTGCTTTGCCAAGATACAGCTCGTAGGGCAACCACCCCTAGGCATCGTGCTTGCAAATACAGTTTGATCTGCTGTACTTTTGGATTTGCTTTTGAAGAACTGTACCTCGTCTTGACACTCCCAGAGGGGAGAGGGCAGTATCACATTCTTTCCTGTGTGTTCCTTCGGAGCAAACAGTCCATATGCTTTCTGCTAGCTTGGCGGGGTGCGGTTTTCTCTTGAGTTTGTTCGTGTAACGATGACTGCTGTTGTGTTTCTGTTGAAGTTGTGAATGAAAATGAAAAAAATAAATACAAACACACTATGGTAAAGGCAAGACTGTCTATTTTAATGCATGAATGTGATTACTCATATAATGGGACAGAAAAAAGAAGTTGGTCCAGAACATTTTAACAGCGTTACAAATATCAAATTTATATAGCAAACAGATCTGAATAGCTGTCTTTAGTTTAATTGTATTTTATGCATGATTTATTTATGTTCAAACAAATGATGTCATTTAATGTATATGAATTCAGCTATTCGTATTGGGGTGAATGTTACTATTGTATGATTCCCCCCGCCCTCACCCCTTTTAACAGGGTCAGCTTTCCTCTAAATCTGAGGTGTCCCCCTGGGTACCATGCACTGAGAGCATTTTGATGGGCTGGAGATGACGTGAAATTTAAACTGACAGATCCGGGGCAAAATCCGGATTAGAGCATTACCTCATCTCATGCTACCCGTTGTAGGGTAATCTGCCTTTGCCAATTGTCGAGTGAGCAATTAGCTACAAAAATTGTGATTTGGGTCTAATATGGAGATGACCTGGCTAATTAATATATGGCTTACTTACATGGCCCTAAATTATAAAGCCCCACGGATTTTATTTGTTTGTGTAGGTAAGATAATGTGAAATAACACATTACACAAAGTAATAAATAGTGCCCTATAATTATGAAGAGGAGAATCTCCACCCACTCTGTCCAGACACAGTAATTAGGCTTCCCAAACAACAAAAATTGAAGGAAATGGCATGTCTGGAAAAAATTGTATTATTTATTATTGAAAACCATGACATGGCAAAAAAGATTCTTAAACATTGTTCCTATTAACTGTAGAAATCTCTTCTTGTTTGTTCGTGTCTTTGGCAGACTTGGTTTTATCTCCAATCAGTCTGTATTTTGTTTAATTATGCAGCACACTGACAGAAATGTTCTTTCTGATCGCATAAATCACATGGCTGTGACACATGGCTCAATAGGAGCCGCTAGGACAATACAGTGTGAGCTATCGACTACATCTCTCAAGTCCACAAGGTGTATCATTTAGCCGAGGGTGATAATTAGATGCAGAATTTACAGAGAACTGCCAATAGCCGTGTCAATAAAAGGACCCTCAGCATCTATCATCCGGCAAATCAATGACATTTTTTCAGCTATGAATTACAGAAAATGATAGGTTTCAAATAAATGGTGGAAAGGAAACAAGATTCTCCTTGGGGAAAAATGAAACAGCTCAATTTTCCCCACGCGCAATGGCTCCCTGACTGCTTCAGTCGATGGAAAAGGTCACAGGACATTACAGGCAAATATCTCCCAAACAAGATGTAGAGCATCCCTGGGACATGACAAGCAGGCCAAGCACAGCGGAAAAAAAAGAGACCTTTATTCCTCCCTGACCTGACAGATGCAAGGCTGGGGTCAGCAGGTGCTAGGCTCAGCAGGAACCGAAAGTCAATAAGTAGTCTGGATATTAAAGATAAATATAACCATACCCGAACCAAAATTAGCAATATGGCTATCTTAGCTGCAAATAGAGTGCATTTTCCCAAAAAAATGTATTATGGGTCTTATGAGGGAAGGATTAGCAAGGTATTTCTTCCCAGTTTAAACACATTTTTCCAATCCTCCATTTACGTACTATTTATGCTTTAAACTATTATCATTTGAAACGACAATGAGTTAAGGGCAGAAATATACAATAACGGCAATGTTGGCATTGCATAATTACGAGGAGGAGAACCACAGCCTTAGACTATTCATTCTGCAACATCAATTCAGAACTGTTTTCTTAGATTTGGAGTGTGTTTGATTTTTTGCCCAAGACAAAACTCAATTTTATCTCACTTTGAAGATTCAGCTTACTCTCAGAAAGGAAGGCAAAACCCAGGAGCAAACATACTTTGAAACTGTTGTATTTTATCTGATCTCAAACCACCACACAAAAATATAAGATAACCAATGAATATTTTGATACAGCAGTAACCCACTGAAAGGCACTAATTGCCATAAATGGTTAAAATGCTCAAAATCACACTGTTGTTTTTGGGGTTTTTGGCACAGAATAACTAAATACGTGACAGTGGCAGCTAACCTCCTAAATTACCATGAGAGCTAGAGTATATAATGACATGAAGTGAAGGAGAGGTTTTTTTTATTTATTTTTTTATTACCTCAGTCTAGACTGGATTTGAACCTTGCTCCCTTAGGTGACAGACAAGTGCTTTTGTGGCAGGTTTTTAATCATGTGCACTGGCAATAGGAGTTATACTCACTCCTGTGACGGTATTCTCCCCACCAGGCTTCCACTGACAGCGGTGAAAGAAAATGATTTACACAGATCAATCACTTGACTCATCAGCTGCAGAGTCTTCACCGCTACATTTTTAAAAGGCGGCGCTGACAGACGCGTCCCGGCGTCTGATTAAAGGCTCCGTCTCGCTAACCTTTTATTTGAAGGATGATTGTCGCTGAGTGACAAATACTTTTTCCGTTTGGTTCAAGGCGAGGACATTCAAATGAGCCGAGATTGACATTCAAATCCAGGGTGCCTGCGCGGAACAGATGTCACTGTTGGCAAGTGGCTCGATAGCAACAGCAGGTACAACCGTGACTCGAGGGGCTAAACAGCAACCCCGGCTGGTCCGGGTGAGAGCCCCTCAACAGGTGAAAGTTTTATGACCCCATTCCTTCCTATTACGGTCAGAGAACATCTGTTTGTCTCTCTTCCCCCTGCATCCGAGGCAAATTTCGGTTATGCTGGACGTTATTCGGGAAAGAAAAACATCGGCAGCGTGGAGTGAAGTGACCCCTTGTATGAGAAGGGCATTCTCACAATAGCATCTATAAACACAGCCGCAAGAGGATATCCTACGGCCAGTGTGGCTGCCTCCATCCAAATCTACTATGTTGACTGCTATGTAAAATGGAAGTCTGTGTTTGTGGGATCAGATACAAAATAAAAGTTCATACATTTTTGTTTGCTTTAAGCATATCCTACTGTCATTAGAGGATGTCAAAAGAGGCACGGAGCCAACAAATGCTGGAGCGATTCTGGAAAGTACCTTTCTTGTTTAAAAAATACCAAAACAAAACAAACAAAACTAGAGACTAAAACTACTGCACTCCGATTTAACTGGAAAACAAAAAACAGTGCAACTAAAAATTATGCACTTATGCAGAAACTACAAAAGTCTGAGATAACAGCATATTTCAAAAACAAATATTTTTAGAAGTTAAATCAATTAAGACTTTCAGAGGAAAAGTACCACTTCCCTAACAAAAGGTGCATCCAAAGAGACATGTCAGCGGTAGCTATCCGTTGTGCATTCTTGTACTCTGCATAATAGAGAAGTCCTTTATCAAGCCCAGCAAAGCCGGACATTTGGAGACATCCACTTAACGCAGAGAACCGACTAGCTAGTGGAAGGATAATAGTTCCTGTAGTAGAACATGCGAGGGATCATTTGGTCCTTCACTCTCCATTTCACTGTTACTATCAGTGATTTCGCTGCACCTACCATTCATTATTTCCCATAAAGAAATGGGCTATTTCAGCTAAAAGCAAATATCTACTTGTACTCATGGGTAACAATTTCTAGTGTGCTGATGTACAGAGTGTATATCAAATCCTACTCCAAGTTTTTATCTTTATTTTAACTCCAAGTTCATATTAATATATCATAATACTAAATAGAAATAGGTTAAAAAAAAAAAAAAACATATTATATAATAAATAAATAATTGGTAGACAAATCTTTCAAACTGCACTTTGCAGTTCAAAGTGAATTTTCATGCATCGGTTCTGTATGACATAGTTTCCTAAACTAACAATCCTTTGAAATGTAAATCTGATTTGCCAGGGTCACATGGCCTGACAGCCAACGTCTCCTGTTTACACATTCAGACTTGGAAAGCTTTGACATCCTTCGCAGCCTTTAATTCACAGCTAATGTAAGACAAGCCTCTTCTCACCTTGATAACAAAGAATGTTTTGTTCAAGCGCATCTCCTGAAATTTTGTCCGAAACAATAGACTGCAAAGAAATTTGATACTTAAACTAGAGAACAAATCAGGAAGAAGGCTTTAAAGGTGAAAGGGTTTCACCATTTAAAAAATAATAATTTTATAATAGTGCCAGTACAAATATTCGACTGTGGTTAAGACTGACAGTATGGCTTCAGATTCAGATTCAGATTCAACTTTATTGTCATCGCATAAATTATAAAACCAAGGCAACGGAATATGGTTAGCATCTGACCCAGAAAGTGCAAAAAGTAGTGCAAAAAGTAGTGCAAAGAGTAGTGCAAAAGGTAGTAATTGAAACAAGGTCCTATGATTAGTGCACGTGTTAAAGTCACGAAGTGCAGAATGACAATGATTCTATCCATCAGTATATTACAATATATTACAAACATATTACAAAAAGGTCCCAAGTGGACAGACATTGAGAGGTGGTATGGGTAAGAGGTGCTAACGCAGAGGGTTTTAGTTCAGTAGGGTTACAGCTGCAGGAAAGAAAATGTTCCACAACCTACTTTTCCTGCCATCTAGGCTTCTGTATTGTCTCCCGGATGGGAAGAGGGCAACTAGTTTGTGGTTGGGGTCCCCTCAATGAAGGGGAGCTGGGCACCTATGATACACTGGGTGGTTTTCACCACCCGTTGCAGGGCCTTCCGATCCAAGGCAGAGCAGTTGGTCAGAATGCTCTCAATGGTATAGCAGTAGAAGTTCTGAGGAGACCAGGATCTGAGGAGATAGTTGTGCTTTTTCAGCCCTTTTAGAGTCGCTGCTGTGCCTTCTTGACCAGGGTTAAGAGTCCAAGAGAGATCCTCAGATATGCAGATTCCCAGGAATTTAAAGCTGATGACACGCTCCACCTCAGATCAGTTTATGTAGATGGGTGTGTGTGTAGAGCGTTAGGATTTCCTGAAGTCCACAATGACTTCTTTGGTCTTTTTGGTGTTGAGGGCCAGGTTGTTTTACGGCGCACCATGCCACCAGGTGCTGGACCTCCTCCCTGTAGGCCAAACTTATCAGTGTTGCTGATCCGGCCTACCACTGTGGTGTCGTCTGCAAACTTGATAATGGTGTTAGATATGTAGGCAGGCACACAGTCGTGGGTGAAGAGGGAGTAGAGCACGCAGCAAGGAGAGGACTGAGCACGCAGCCTTGCGGAACACCGGTGCTCAAAGTCAGAGTAGATGAGGTTTGGTTGCCTAGCCTGACTGACTGCGGTCTGTTGGTCAGAAAGTCAAGGGTCCAGTTGCAGAGGGAGGTGCTGTTGCCCAGGTCATGGAGTTTAATGACCAGCTTGGCGGGGATGATGGTGTTGAATGCTGAACCGAAGTCAATGAACAGCATCCTCAAATAGGTATTGCTAATTTCCAGGTGGGTCAGGGTAAAGTGTAATGCCATGGAGATGGCATCTTCCATTGACCTATTCTGGCAATAAGCAAACTGGCGGGGATCAAGTGAATGTGGTAGACAAGCTTTGAGATGAGCCAGGACCAGCCTCTCAAAACACTTCATGATGATGGGGGGTTAACGCAACAGGTCTGTAGTCGTTCAGGCTTGTTGCATCAGATTGTTTAGGTACCGGCACGATGGTTGCTTTCTTGAAGCACATGGGGACAACTGCCTGGGCTAGTGACAGGTTGAAAATGTCAGTGAAAACCCCGGCCAGCTGTCCAGCACATGCCCCGAGTACCTGGCAAAGGATGCGATCAGGGCCAGCAGCCTTTGCATTGACCCTGCACAGTGCAGAGCAGACCTTGATGGTGGAGAGTGTGAGGGGCTGGTCATTTGCAGGGAGCACGTCTTTGATGGCTGGTTCCTGGTTGATGTCTTCCTTACTATGGAAGGTTTGCTAGGGATCACCTGCAGCATTCAATAATTAGAGGGTCACATGTTTGCCATGATGCAAACGGGTTTCCTTTTACTCACTTCATAACTGGGAAGGTATTAAAAAAGAAATTGAATTGTCAGCCTATTGAGCTCTTTAGTTTGGCATTACTCCAGTGAAAAGCATCTATAGCCTCTTATTTGCACTTGCTAAATACAAAACTGACATTTGCACGGCCTAAGTACCAGAAAGTCTGAATAATGGTAGAAGGCATATTATGTCTCCTAACCTTTGAACAATGTATCACAAAAGAATACATTATGACCAGATAATAGCTGATCCCGACCAGTTCATCCTGACATTTTTCTCCGCTATAGAAATTTCACCCAACGTGATATCAAGATCCTTGAGAAAACACTTCAATGTACCCAGGCAAAGGTCAAGGTTTTTACATGATGGCATCACAGCGGCTTTCCTTTTTGCATCTTTCCCCCTTCCCCCCAAAAAAAATGTAGCAGCATTCCATAACTAAAAACTACAAACTGAGCTGAATCTGGCTGATCGATGACGCAGTAAATGAAGGCCAGGATAGAAATTCAGAGTCCTAGCTGCATCCTTCACTTTTACAGTGTGTGTGCCTAAGTATTTCTGTCCTCACTTAACCACGGGACCATGTCACTTTTCACCAGCAGACTCTCAAAAGGGTTTCTTTCTTTTCTACCTCCCGGTGTAAGGAGGGAATGCCCCGTAGCCTGCACGAACAAGGGTCTAGTCATACCGTCTTATCAGTGTCAATCAACACATTGAGAAAGCAGCCGCTCGGATCATTCATCAGTGGGTGCCGTCAACAGTTCAAAAGCAGAGCAAAGATTGCACATCACACAAAATCACCTTGGGTGTTAAAGGTACTTATAACCCTACATATATTTATGGATACCATTAAAAACAAAACTGCTATAAAGAAAATAGCTGACTGCAGAGTAAAAGCCTGAAGGACCCAATTTCCTCCTAAAGCACCTGATGGACACTGTGACAAGCAGATTGCTTTCTAGCACCAATTTTTGGAGCATGTGAAAAATGGGCTGCTTGCTGGTATGTGGTCCAAGATGACTCATAAATCTTCCTTTATCTCCACCGTGGTGTTAGCAGAAAAGGATGAGTTGCTTTTTTCCATCTCATTCACATGTCTATCTGTCTGTTATCCGTGCCCTTGAGCAAAGATTACTGATGCCCTGTCTTTGATATATGACACATCGCACACAGCAGCTTTTCATCGAATGAATTAACCTGGAAAAAAAAAAAAAATGCAAACCTAACCACCATCAGTTTCCAGAATTTCTCACAATCCTTTTTTTCTGCTCGTACCACATGATATTGAGGCTTTAAGCATTCTGGGTAGCCCGATTCGGTGGCAAATTGTTTATCTGACCTCTGCTCATCTCTGCATTTTATAATCTAGTATGTGTCACCTCGGTGTGTCATCTTCATGACAAATTATAAATGTCAGTCCAGGAGATTTTCTTCTGGAGCAGAGCTGTAGTGGGGGTAGAAACCCCATAAAAAAGAAATTGGTTTTTGAGGTATGGTAAGATAAAAAAAATAAAAAAAATGATTCCTGAAAATGATAATTATTAGATAAAGTCTTGCTCAAGTTTTTAAACGTGAAACTGTGATTATTGTATCTGATGGAAAGGTTCTCTTAACCTAAATGTTTAGTGGCTTCCTGTCAAAACAAGGGCTCCTCTACAAACATATAAAATCTCCCTTCCTCCAGCAGACAGAGAATCCAAGTATAAACATTATAGTGATGATTTACGGTTGTTAGGAAGAGTTCCATTCCACCATTCCAAATTCTTAATGGTTAACAGGGTCTTATGACAAAAAATTCAGTACTAGTAAAAAATTATATAAATCCGAATGCATTTAATTTACATTTGACAGAATATAATCTGACACAGATTACATCATTTAAAAGCATTGATGAAATTATTAAATAATGACTACAGTGGTAATAAAGTGAGAACTTTAAAGTTAGACCTTCCTGTGATCATGTTCTCACAAGTTATTTATCATATTATTAACAACTGCATTAAACAAAGAGCTTGTACACATGTGCGCATTAACCTATTTGTGAAATAATAGACTGCATTTTATTTTGTTTTTATATATATTTCGGTCTATAATCTGCTACCATGACAGAAGGCTAGTATGTCTTTATGCATCAGTATTCTGTTATGATTTAAACCAGTTTGATTAAGCCCAACACATTGTACAAAATCATAAACTGCAAAAAAGTGTAATGATAACATTAGTACCATCGTAGCCTTACATAACTGGCAACAAGAACAATAATTGTATTATCTTTACACTGAAGTAATAGTTTATCAATTCATTAGGAATGTAGCATTGTCTAAAAAAAATGATATAGTTTAGTCATTGATTTAATTTCAGCCTGAGTACAACATGATTCAACATCTGAATTTGTGCAAACTTGGCGACCTCTAGATCAGAGTCTTTTGATTAAAAATAATATGTCTCCCTGACCAGTTGCTATCAATGTGAGGTGATTTATTTATCTATTTACAAAAGTCAGTCATTAGTGGGCACTCAATAGAGTGTACAAATCAGCAGCTTCATCAGAACTGGCAACCCAAGGACTTACTACATCTAATATATTACCCCCCACTCCATCAGGGTCATTTGCTTTTTTAATTTAGTTGTCTTCTGCACTCTCCCTTTTCTCAAATTTACTATAAGCTTTGACTGTGGCTCCAAGCTATAGTCCACCCATCCAGCTGAAATATAGCTTTTAAATGAATATGCCAGAAGTCTTTGGCCATAAATTCACTGCCCCGCTTCATTAATAGATAGTAACAGATGTTAGCTGATTGCCGATTACCAGTCATGTTGACCACTGAAAGCTGTTCATGAATGGAATGGGATTTATTGCGCAGCAAAATGGAAACATTGGACTTAATCTCTGTAGTGAAAACAAACACGTTACCCACTTTTTGCAGTAGAATTTATTTCATTTATTTATTTCTTTTGAGGATTTTCGCATATACGCTGATGCAGGCACTGAGTACCGCAGGTCTGCAGATCTTGTTGCTACCCTGTCTTCCCAGCATTCATTTCAGAGTTTTAATTTGTTATTTTTGTTTCTTATTTTTCACGTGGGACACCCTTGTCCTTGGGGCCATTAGGAGTTTCAAGAAGATTTCATATCTATTTTTCATATAGCAAACAGCTGGAGATACTAAATACTCAAAATAAGCAACGGGGCCACAGACCCTTTGTTGCTAAACCCTGATTTCCTGGCAGATGAACGACAAACTAAGACAACCTGGCAGAGAGCAGAAAGAACACACATATACAGAATAGGAGAAAAGACATATTCTAAACTGAAAAGAGTTTGATTGACCAGAGTACAAGGATCTGCCTGCAGGAGAAATATATCTGTGCACCATATTTGTTTGATTTCATTTCTAATGTCCTGCCTTTGTGCATTGTGATCCAACGTTTGGTTGCACTTTCCCACGATTTCCCGACTGCTTCAGTGGATGAAGTGGCAGGCCTGTGATATAGCTCAAGCAGCCTGAAGTCACATCAACAACTGTTGGGCATCTGGGAAATATGGACTGACAAATGTTGGGCTTTGTAGGTCACATTGGCCACTATCATCAACAATTACTTGAAGCGGCAATCCTTCATTGGGCGAGCTAGAAAGGACATTTAGAGTTCACCCAAGCAAAAAAGACCCCAATCTTCTTCCAAAATGTCGCCTCAGCCTACTACCAAGTTTAGTAATACACTCATCAATCATACATATTTTTGTTGTATTGTCTTCAGTAGGCTCAATATATAAAGAAGGTCAAGGATTCAACTGGAGTTACCAATCTCTGTCATTGCTTTTATTTATACTTTCTATATAGTATGTTTATTACATTCCAATAAAAACATGGCAACAACAGTCATAAAGGCTAATGCATACTTGAAATACTGAACTACAGAATATACATGGGAGTTCCTTGTTTCTAGTATCATTACAATTATTTTTTGTAAAGGGTTTTAAAATAACCCCACACAGTTAAACAATTATAACAAACAAATATATTCTGTTTTCTTTTAAGACGTTTGAAATGATTTTATTTAGAACACCCCTTCAATTTTACAATACCTTTTATCAACAAAGCATTTTTAGTTATAAAACTTCTACTTTAAATTTAGTCCTGCTATTCCATTCTGAGTGTTATGTAGCCTAACTAACTTTATTTGGCTGGTTGTTAATACTATTTTTATTTTTTATAAAAGGCCACCATATGTGCACCAAATAAGCCAATGCACTAATACTGCAGGCACCCAAAAGTTATGACATTATAACAAAGTGGAACACTATTTCACAAAAACACAATCACACATACACATACACACACACATACACAAAATACCTCACCACTGCCATAAGTTTTACACCCGTCCCTGGAAACAGTTTGTATCCTACAATAATTTTTTACAGTTGAGTCACCTGCCTGATACCCTTCAGCCATTTCCTTCAGAAGCTGTCAAACACGCCAACTATAATATATGGCCCTTCCAATGAGAACAGCTGTAGCCATTCTCTCTCCTGGTTTCTGCACCCTGTCCTGCATAGAATAATACATCAAGATTAATTGATTTCCTGTCAGTCTCACAGAAAAGAAAATTAATTTTCATGTAGCCTTTTCCCCCAGCATATGAATTTTGTACATGGCAAGTAATTTAAGTTTTTAATTATGCATGAGTGTAAAAAACGTAATAAAGTGGGCTGATGAACACCCCAAGGCCATGGTTGGGCCCCTGTTTGTGCTGAGGAAACAGTAGCACTTTAATACCTAAATAAATCAAATATTTATTTCCATACATCTTCGTACTACACAAAATTGTCTCACGGCTGCCAGGCTGTTTAAGGTCACAAAGTGGCACTTTGGGCTGGAGACAGGAAATACATTACACAACAGCAATATTACACTAAAAAATTCATACATGCCTCTGTTCATGCAAAATACTTAAAACGTATAGGCTTTCTACAGCACCATGCAACTGGGGCAACCCAGAATGTTCACCACTTAACTACCTGCCTTGTGGTGAAAGAAAAAAAAATTATTATTTACAATAACGTGTAGACTTATTTGTGTTGTTTACAACTTTCGAACCTACAGTGTTTTACAGCAGGCATCAAAATTCCATGAGCTTTAACTACACCAAAGACCTTGCCTGATAGCTACAACGTATGACCCCATGTTAAGACAGCCCCTGCATAAAGAAGGTGGTGGAAGGATGATAATTTCTCCACCCAGAGCCCAGCAGTGGGAATAAGTGGGGCCATCCTACAAGGCAACGTAGCAGATGGCTGAGACCATTGGCCCAGAGGTGAAGGGGCAGAGGGAGCGTTCGGTACTGAGGAGGACGTTTTTTGGATCACTTGAGTAGAACAGAGGCCGGCCTGGTATGAAGAATGGGGCAACTGTGTGAAATGAGGTTCAGGGTGTTGCATATGTGTTGTAACCACATCGATGAACATACTACATAAAGTGAATTGGTTCAGGAAATACCCAGCCATATAACTTTGCCAACCTGCTGCTCTGGATAAGAGGTGCGTAATACATAGTCATTCAACATTCCGCAGTTCTGATACAAAATTAGAACTGGCATGTTTTTTGTATGTTTCAGCCAGGTTCAAGAAAAAGGTGATGTTGGCTCTCTGAGACACTTGAAGCGGCAATCCTTCTTTGGGCGAGCTAGAAAGGACATTTAGAGTTCACCAACAGTAGCTTTTGTGTGTTTTTTTTGTTATTGTTTTTTTTACATAAATCTTGTGGTATTTGAAATTGCATCTTAAGCATATATAATGGGCCATTTAACAATATGATTCCAGATAGCAAATTATATTTTGACACTCTACAATGTAGTTAAATCCAGTGCTTCCAAGGAAAGTTCAGACAGAAGTAACACAAGTTTGTGGGAGTCATATTACAGAGCATAATCTGAGTATGTTTTCTCAATGTCCTTAGAGTAGGCTAGGACTGGTTAAATTTGTTCATCTAGAATGGAGTCGCTAATTATTGTTAGAGTGCCTAATTGGCATTTAGTCCAACAACACCTCGACTGCGACAGGATTGTACTTATTCACCAGTAAACAGGTTTCACAGTATGCAATCAAGCTGCTTTACGATACAATGAGAATTAATGGCGCTAAGCAACAATGGTAAATCATACAGCCCCTGCTGAGTGTGTTTAATAATTTTTCACTCCTCCCAGATTGTTCGCATCAACAGCAATTCCCAAGATTCCAATCAGAATCGCTTCTCATTAATATTATGCAACCAAATTATCTGCAATTTCAAAATAAGCTTTGGCAAATTATCGGGCCACCGGTCCCCAAGGATCCGGATAAACAGTTTCGAAAAGAACATGCAAGATAAAAACTAAATTGCATATTAAACATCAGATTTGTATTTGCTGGATGCCTTTACGAGCTATTAAGCTGTTTTCCTTCCTTGCACAAATGCAATAATTGAGCAATCAGAGAAGCTAAAGATATACTTGTTATGATACACTTCATCTGTCCTTGAATATTGGCCATAAAAAAACTAAACAACTTAAGTGTAAATTTCTATTAAAACGTTTCTAAAACCAATTAACCTTATTCCAGTGTTCATGTTAATACCCCTAAGCAAACAATTTCAAGTCTAGCAGTAATATGGAGCCGCAAATAACGGGAAGGTAAAATTGCAAATGTTTTGTTATACAGACGGTCTCAGGATTTAAATGTTATCATTGTTATGATGTTACAAGATGGCCTGTTGTTTTGAGCAGAAGCAGTAGTGAGTTAGAGAGAAAATTATACTAGCTGAAAAGGAGAGTTGTCTGAAGCCTGTATGGTACTTTGAGCGATGTCAAAAAACACAAATTATTAAAACCAAATAAGATTTTAGCATCCGTTAGTAATATCAAATATAACGCACAGGAATTCCACTTGACGTTATTATCATTATTGTTATTTTTTTACTGGCCAACACACTGCTAAAATGTACTCGGTTGTATAACTTCTAAAAAAGATGCCCTCCACTTATGTCAAAAACTAAGCAAAGACAAACAATGTATGTTTAAGAGTACCACCAAAGCATAATTTCCTTTAGTTTTGAAATACTGTTGCATTCTTTCTGACCTGAAATGTGTCCACTCTTAGAGGGAGTAAAAAAAGAACTATTTGGAAAGGTGGCTTTCACAGGTCATACTTTGCAATTTCCAGGCCTGTTTCTGCTATCTGTCTCAATTGAAATACTTTCCATTTATTTAAACAAAACTGCGGTCAAACCTTCCAAATATGGCATAAATCAGAATAGCAGATGAATCAATATGATACTAAGCATCTACACCATAACAAATATGGCATAACGCTGATAAGATTTGTAGATGTCAAATTATAATGTAAATTATCTTTTAGTAAGTAAATTGGAGGAAATATCTAATTTCGTACTTTTAGATATTCCTGCAAGTGTGAGTGTGTAAAACAATTTTGTCATCAAACACAACAGTCAGAAATAGTAACATTGGACAATACTTACCTGCAGTAATGATTCTGATTGACTTTTGCCAATGTATTTCAAACACTCCTGTCAGTCTTTAACGCTAAAATGATGCATCTTCACTCTGATGCATCAGTTAAAATGATGCTTTTTCAAAGAGCAGTTTTAGCAGATTGCGAAACCTCTTTTTCGTGCTTGTGATTCAGTGGCTTGGCAAACAAGTTTGACAACCTCGCCGTGGATTTTATCGTAGGTACAATTAGACATCAGATTTGTGCATATGAGCCTTCTATAGATGAAGCCCAAGCTGTTGGTTCAGGGTGGTTGCCATGTGCATTGCCAAGGAGAGGACAGCCAGTGCATGCTGTATATCATTTTGTGCCTGATAATATCTGTATATCAGAATGTTAATATTCGCTCAAGGTAGACCAATCAAATCAATTTCAGCAGCTCAGAGATGTTGCATCCCACAATATTTAATATCCCTCACTATCTCCCAGGGAAGCAGCATCTTTCCATCTCCGAGGCCCCTGAAAGGGACCCCCCCCCCGGTTGATCTCCTTTCTGGGGCGCTGTTTCCAATACCCTAATGACACCTCTCCCGAGCGAGCACATCTGGCAGGGCTACCCACCTGATCCTGCTGCTGGCTAACCGCTTTCCCAGGTCTCTTTCTCATGTACAGCCTATCTGTCATCTATCCCTGACTAGACTGGCCGACCAAGCCTTTAACCAAACACCCACATACATTTAAATCCTCTACCTATAGTCACAATACATATTCATACTTTGTACGCACAATTTGGAATGCCTGTTTAATCCTTCCCGGATAAAGATGCCAAAAATAATAGCAAAAATAATAATCACAACTGTAGAAATAATAGCCGAGTATAAAAAGTAATAACATGTTAGCGTATTTAAAAAGCCCAAGACAGATAAGTGGCCATGGATAGGACAGTGGTTCATTGCTGGGCTATTATCCCATTGTTCCAATAATTTTCTGCAGGGCTGCCTGTGAAGCAGAGAAGCTTAGCAAACCCAATAAACCCCATTGTCAGGATGGATTCTTTAACACTTACAGATGGCTTTATACACAATATTTAAATCATCAAATAATTATTGTGAGAATAGGACATTTTGAGAAAAGCGCGCATACAATGTATATTCATTCTTTGCTGCCTGTAGGATACTGATAAACGTAGTTAGCATAGTCAATTGGCGGAATATGTATCACACTCAAATATCTACAACATCTTTTTCATCCTTTCTCTCACGTTTAAATGCATAAGTGGCTATATGCATTTTGCAAATTTTATTATAATAGAAAAGACATGCTTTTATCAACTGTACGCTTTGCAGTAAATCAAAAGGATATGGTTGGACAAACAATCTGATATTCAAGGTTAAAAAACATACAGAACATAGAGATAATAAATTGCTTGAATGTCATGTTCAATTTTTACAACAGCATTACGCGGCATTAACTATAACAGGATTTAAATTGTTATCAGGACAGTGAACAATCCATTGTATTTCAGGCAAGCTTCCTGCCTGAGCAATTCACAGGGAGGAAGGCAAAAAGCAAATTTTCCAGTGTCCAGCTGCAATGGGGGGAATCGGCGCAGTTTATGTTTTCGGACAATTTGTTGAATAAATTACTTCCATCCTGGCTGCTGTTGCCATTTTTGTCATATCAGTTTTAATTGTCTTTGTTCCTTCACTCAGCCCGCATCAACTCCTTCCTGCTTTTACATCCTGTAAACCAAAATAAATTATGTTCAAAAAGAATTTATTTTTTGCCCTGTTGTTTTGCTATAGCAATTGGCTTCTCATTTAGCCCAAGCGTTTGGGAGCTCCTTCCTGAATTTTATAGACACAGATCATTTAGGGGATAATTTAGTAGGCAAAATGTTTTTGTCTAATACTATTTCAGCAATGAAATAATATTACGCCTTGCAATGTAAACAATTTTAATCGATTGTTTATTTCTTGATAAGAAAAGTAAAATAGCGCTTAACCAAGGGTAAACATATTTTCATGTTTTTTTTTTTGTGGATGAGAGGAGATCAAACTACAAGACACTAAGCTATGCTTGCAAAGCTAAAAGCTCATCAGCCAGGCTACTTATAGTTTGCCAACCCGAATGTTTATAACTTTAAAAATCAGTTCTGGGTGCAAGGTTTTCAATTATTTTCCACTGAGAACGAATGCAGGGCAGAATGGAGAACCGCTATGATTTACTTGCAACTTTTTTCCTTTATTAAAACAGTTTGTCTTATTGTTTTATTGATTTGCAATCCATCCTACTTTCTCTGAAAATCTGAAAAGAATCAAGGAGCAGAGCAGCCCGAATGTTTGGACATTAATCGTTAAAAGACAGTATTTTATTCCAGGCCACGGGTTTGCCGCACCAGCTGCTAAACATTCTGGTAAAGGGGATGATTTATGGCTGTGTGGCAATAACGGTGAGTCATTAGCATATTGACAGGCCGCAAGATGGATTATCGACATCGATTATTTCATGGCCTGTTGATACCTATTTGTAGGGGAAAACGGAAGAGGGGGAAATGGACATTGGTCTGCTTTGTGAGCAGCAGGAGACTTAAGCGCTGGGTTCAACACATCACCCCTTTTCACAGCGGCTGAATCCGTCTTAACCGTACAGAGATAAATTGGGCCTTTTTTGGAAATAAATAAATAAATATATATTATATTTATCTATTCATAATGGTCTTGTCATCTTCAGGGTGATTACCAACATTTAACTGGAAGTTGTTATAAAAAAAGAGGTATTTAAAAAGAGAGAGAAGAACTCACTTTAGAGTACATATTTACGTACATATGAAAAGAAAAAAAAAATCTCAAATAAGTCTGCTAATGCCGTTACCTTGTCAAACTTCAACGTATGTGAGGAATTGTGTTGTAAATTAGTCAGTGTTAGTTTGACAGTCTTTTTTCTATTTATTTGCAAGTTACTCAATAACATCACCTTACAATTATAGTCCTAAAGTTGATATTAGATGGGGGTCTTCTCTTCTGGATATTTGTGTAATATTTTCAGTCATTTGTTGCTATTTTCAGACAGGAAGATTAGTCTAAATCATCCCAGTCGATTTGCCTGTTTAAAACAGTGAGCTATAGTCTTACATTGAAAATCACATGCAAAAAGTACCTTTTCAGAGATAATTTTTCTGCAACCATAAATTGTGCTGAAAAAGAATGGCTTAGATTCACATTTATATGATTTCACAACTAATCACGAACAAGACTGATTCACAGTTCATCTTACTTTGCTCACTCATATTTCATATCATGGTTTTCACTGCCCCTGTCCAACAGCCTCTACAAGGTCAACTGAAGGAAACGTTTCCACATGCTACTCGATTTATTGTAAACTCACTCTTTTGTGTTTACAGAACACACTTCCCTTGAAAAAACAAATGGTCTTAAGTATGCACTGTTTCGTGCCTGAAAACATCTGTAAGGTCTGGTCATTTTACACATTTGTCGCGGTCTGGAGTTTCCACAGAGACAGTTGGTAATTGATGAATAAATGGAACCCCTCTCCATCCTCAACCTGTCATTTTTTTTGGTCAACTGTCACAGAGGCTTCAGAGAGGCAGTAACATCACAGACAGGCGGGTGTCATATTACAGTTGGGGGGGGTGGGGTTGGTGACAAATTGATGACAGCGTCTATTGAACTTTTAATTTTCTGCACAATACACCATCGCCTGCACTTTTCTGTAACCATTCAAAAGTTAATCTTTGTGTGCAAGGTTTAGAACAGTTGTTTATTTTTGATTTTTTCGAACACCGTTATTTAATTCTAAGCTCTTCGTATAACAAAAGTCCTCTACAAGAGCACTTTGGGGGAGGGGTGGGGGGTGAATTTTACTACCTTTGTTCCGGTCAAATAAATTATAAGCGAGAGGAATCATGTCAAAGAAACCCATGACTGACTGGCCTTCATGTGTCCTTGGTATATATAATGAAAGTGTAGTGAATGGGTGGGTGTTAACTCCACTATGTGACAGGGTGCTGCCCTGCCCCTTGTACTGTAAAGACCAGGGCTTTAAATTGCTTCCGTCACCAGCCCTGAGTAATGAGCATGATTCTAATCAGAGTTCCTGAGGCCAACAGCATTAGTCTTAATCTTCTAGGCCCCTCCACCACCCGTGACATTTAATGTAGTACAGGTACAATGGTAATGAGAATGCATTCTCCAAGATGGGTTATTGGGAGCCTTTTCTCCTCCACAAAGACTTGGGAGGGTTTTGGACAGGGCAACAAGGTTATTGGGCCAGCTTTTTATTTATTTATTTATTTATTTATTTATTTATTTATGCTTCAAGATTCATTAGATCTTTACAGGCGATAATACATCTAAAGTATCCTATACTTACTCTGACCCGTTTTATGCTCCAGGTTAAACTGCTGAAATAAAATAAGTGCCTGAAAATGTTAGCAATTTTATGTACGCTCATAAAAAAATACCGGAGTATCCATTGCCATAGCAGGTCATTAAATTGTTTTTGCTTTTTTATCGTCTGTATGGAAACGGAAAAATATTTATATATTTAACTGTTGTCCCCTTAATGTCAAGATATTGGATTTCAAGATGGCTAAGATTGTTTTAAAATATAATCGGAACGTAAACTATTAATATGCATTTATAGT
>JAOYSI010000011.1:2729720-2767220 GCA_025775065.1 Hiodon alosoides | reverse complement strand
ATTTTGACATTTGTAGATGACTACAAAGGAAATAAAATGCTGATTAAAGAGTTCACTGTCATAAAGGTTACGGAATTGTAAATGGCCCTTTCCATCTTCCTGTTAATATGTACAAAGCTGTAAACATCATGAGGGATGTGACAGCAGGCCTGTGCTGCTCCTTTAGGAATCGTATAAACATTAATCACCGAACCACCAAGCCATGCTTAATTGCAAGTTGTACATCACGCAGACCCATCGTAAGTAGAGGGAAACTCATTATTGGTGCCTCTTAATACCGGGTGCTCCTCATTTAAACCCTACACACACCTGGGGTTGAACTCATCCTGTCGGAGGAAAAATAGGGGAAGTGATAATTCTCTGGCATCACAGGATAACTTGCGTGGGTACTGACCGTCATCATCAAAGCTGGTCGAAGATTTACATTACCAATCTCCTGATGTATCCTAATAGTGAAGGATTTTTCCTCGGAGGAGATGTCTACAGGAATAACAAATGGGTTTTTATGTGTGTGTGTGTGTGTGTGTGTGTGTGTGTGTGCGCGTGTGTGTGAGCGCGCATGACTGAGAAACCCCATAAATTAGGTTTCTTTTGTACAAACACGCACGCTAAACTGGCACATGAATGCTTACATGTAAAGTGTTTAAGTGTTTAAAAAAATAGTTTGCACTTCATTGTACCAAAGGATACCTATATGTGGGAGTTTAGCGCGTGTGTGTGTGTGCGTGCGTTGTAATGATTGTCAAAAACGACTACTTTTATAAACTTTAAGGAAAAATCAGGAATTATCATCTGAAACCTCAGGAAGTATTACAGAGATTTTACAGAGGCTTCATAAACACTTGTAAAGGTATACTGCAACTAAATCGTCACCCAGACACTTCAGTCCCTGAATGTGAGCACTGTGCCAAACACTGCAATTAAATGCCATTAAGAAAGCCGGCTCTTTCATTTGAAAGTTGTATGAACGGAAGCAGAGTGTTGATACAATTTAAGGAGCCAAAGTCCAGTAGTATTCAAAATGGAAGTTAACTGGGCATTCGTCATTGTGATGGTTTCACTTGTGGAATTTCCACGTTGAACATACTTTTAAACACAACTACAGCATTGTACTTTATTATTTGATACTTTAACTCAGAAAGACATATATTATAGGATTGAGAGAGCTAGAAAGGCTAAACAGTCTGGGACTGTGTATGACACAAAGCAACAATACAGTAAGAGGTTGTTCATAATGTTGGGAAGAAAGTTCCCTTTTTTTTTTTTTTTTCAATATATTACACATTATTTACGATTAATGAGTCACATAAAAACCACGCTGATAATATCAAATTTAGCAATTGATTACATAATCTAAATTTTGTTCATATGTTCATATATAGATATAATCACATTACATTGATAGTATAGAGCTCAGTATGTCTCTCTGTGGTGAAATAAAGCTCTCTGGTTACAAGTATGCAGTATATCTCATTTATTATAAGTTATAGTCACATTATTGTAGAAAAAAAAGGGGGAAAAAAGGGATTTGTAGAAAGAAATATCCATTGATCCTAACATTATGGTGTACAAGGACACGTCCTCACGGCAGAGCCCAAACTACTTATCAGAGCCACCGACGGTGCCGGGCATACTTCCCGGAAACATAAGCGGTTTGGGGCCCCCTACACAGGAAAAGGACAGGTGAGAAGTTGTGATCAAACAGCCAGAGAGCACACAGAGTTCACCGGGTAGGGGGACAGGAAAGAACAGAGGAAGGCTAAAGAACGCACAAGGAGTTTCATTTTCTTATTCAAGAAGCAGACTGATTTTTAAAACAAAGTTTAACAGCTACAGTTTGGGCAGAAAAAAATGACAAAATGTGGTTATGAACCAACACCTAAACATGTCTCCACTTACCAAAATGTTTTATTAGACAAATCCCGGCATATTAAACTGCATTAACACAGTAAATAAAAGCTGTTATGACAAAAGTAGGCAAAGCGCTTCTGGTAAACTTTGGACGGTCAGCAACACCTAAATGTTATATAAGTTTCTCAGATTCAAAACCATGGAAGGGCCATGAATCTTCCACTTAACACTCCCATCCACTGAGTCTCTATATTTCTTAACAGAGTATTTTACATATTTTTTCCAAACATTTTCATTGAACAGCTAAACAATAAGTCCCAAAAAGGTCTGTGTACTGATTGAGTGTTTGATATTTGTTAGTTGCAAGTATCTATTTTCTAAGCAATAGTTAATTGTATATTCTAAGTGAAAAGGATGACAAAGAAACAAGATGGTTGCCTGGTTCTTTTAAACAACTGTAGATTTAGGGCAGCAAAATATGAAATATAACCTCTGTAAAAGACGACAAATTAGAATTAGCATTGATTATACTAAGGTGTACAACAGTTTAGATGAGATCATTTTAATATTTGATACTTGTCGAGGTTGTCATTTGTCAGTTTTAAACCTTGCATATTGCTTTTGTTAAAGTTATGGTAATTTAGTGTTTTTATACCAGTAGTAATGGTGGCGGGTTGGTTTTGGGATGGGGGCATCTAAGTCATATTCAGGCCCATCCAAATGATCATAGCTGGTTCTTAACTAACTAATTGGATTAATCACAGTTCAGTTCCCATGATGGTTATACTGAATCTGTGCGATAAAAATGTAGAAGAAATCATAAATTGCAGCAAAAAGATGTTTGAGATTCTGGTATTTAATAAGGCTGCTACTGATGGCAACATCATGGCCATCAGCAAGTGATAAGCGCTGCAATATCCTGTGCCTTGTAGCATCTCCATAGCTGAAAACACTTCCTGGAAGTGCTTATCATGTGCCAATATACTGTATATCAGAACATAATGTCAACGAATACCAAAATGTTAGATATACGTAAAATTTATTCCAGAGAATTGAAAGGATTTAACAGGAGACTGATCTATATGCCAGCACATATTTTTCAAACTAACAGGCCATCACATTCCTAAAACAGTCGGGTGAAAGACCATAAAGCATACCCATATCGCAACTAAAATCTTCTTTGGATTTTTAGCTTAAAGGTTAAAGGAGTTTTGCTTTCCTAAAGATGTGCATTGATTACGTTTCTTAGAGCACTAACCCCTGTTGTTATGCAAACTTTTTATTCAAAACATGAACCATGGACAAAACATAATGAGATCTGGGCAAATAACTATCATTTCTGAGTTGGAAATGTGTCCCTAATGTAAATCCTAATGCCCCCATCCTTCCAATGCTCTGGAAGTCAAATTGAGTAGGGGGTGTCTGCCAATTGAACCAAACTGAAAATAATAACTTTAGAATTGATCACTGGTCAACCTGTTTTTTCTAACCTGTACAGACCAAATTGATTTATCTCTGAATTAATATTTGTCTCTGAATGAGTTTCTTAAGTTGCTTTTTCTTATGTGGACAAATATTTATGATAGCTGCTAACCCTAACCCTACAAAATATTATTTTGATTAGCAAACTTACCTTCATTTCCTCCATTTGAAAATATAGTTTTTTTAAATAAATTGTTTCTTTCTTGAATATCAATTTCCAAAGCCACTTAACACCAACGAAGCCTGAAACGAGAAGAAACGGCTATCCACACAGTATTAAAAGTCATATATCAACAGGGAAATATGGTGTGTAATTAACAGGGTTCTAGTAAACCATAAATCAGTTGTTAGCAAACACTCTACCTACATTTTGGCATGGTTGCAAGCACAAACAAAATTCCACACAGCCCTACGAGTCATATTTTTGCTGAATGTTAGGACCTCTTCGGGCCAACAGCAAAGTGTGCTGTCTTCAACTAGTTGAACCCAGTTGTTATTAACAGCACAGTTATGCAGTAATTTAGCAAAAATGAATATCCATGTCAAAATAAATCTAAATTAAACTACATTTATACCATTGAAGGAAAATAATCTTCTAAACAACTGATTTTAAGTTCAGTGCTAGGCCAATATTATTTCATAATTCTATTAAATTATCTGTAACACTGTACAAAATGAAAGACTGATAAATTTTAAGGAGAAAAGGTATCAAAAAAACTTCTTTCATTTTGTATATATGTGTTGTAACTGGGTGTTGAAAATTGGGGTTGTAATTCTGCTGTAATATCTACCAATATCAGTAAAATATTGGTGTATAATAGTGTTTTTGTACAAAACACATTTCTGTGGGACAAAACGGCAATGAGAACCTTTCAATGAGTTGCCAACTATCACAGAGCTACTTCCGTAAAACATTCTCTCAAAAACGCTGGCAGACAGTAAATCAGCTAATGGTATACAGCATTCTTTATCAGACCATAAAATCTGCTTGCAGACATTTCATTTTTTTTCCCCTTGTCGTTTTTAACAAGGAAATATATTTTTTGAATAGACCCTGCCAGAGGCCAATGCAGTATTTCAATATTAGGGATTTTTTCCTGTGATTAGGAACGTGTGCATAAATGTTTTTTTTGGTCAACAGAAGGCGTTCACATATATTTATTACAAAGAGTGACACCTGTTTCTTACCACATTCCAAATAGTTAGAGGAGTGATTGAAGCAGATGCTTTGAGGTCAGCCCAATTGAATTCATTTAAAATGCAGAACACACTCAGCGGATCTGTATAGGTTAATCAGCAGTTAGCATGTGTGTTTCTATGTGTGAGATCTCAGCAGAAATGTCCGTATTCCCCATGTCTAGCAACACAGAATTTGATCTAGCCGGAGAGCTGAATACCGTTTCCAGGTTTAGCCTCACGGGGCACTCACGACTCACATCAGCGCACAGAAGAAGTGTCACACTGATAAGCACAGCATTCCCAACATTTGTCCCTTTACATTAGAGGTTCAGAAGTTCAGATTCCACATTTCAACTCTTCAGGCTGGGATTTGAACTCCTGACCCTCTGATATAAGAGAGGTCAGCACTTCAATGCATAGTAGCTGCATTTACAAGCGCATGCTGATTCCACGCCAACAGAGCAAAAACCACTTGGGCCTGTTAGCATTTGTTTTTAGGAGGAGCCGCTCTTTGTAGTTATGGGTGAGTCCAACCTACACTCAGGCTCATAAATCATGTAAATTAGTTGATTGAAAAAAACATTCTAAAAGATTTCTCTTAAAAAAAAAAAACAGAACTAAAGAAAGTGTTTTTTAAAATGATTTATGTACAATAGCATACTGCCACAAACACGTAGTTTTACTTTTCTGTTTTCTTTATCACATATTTTAGACCATCAAGAAAGTGTTATTATAACTTTGTTAATGTAGTCTTTGAACCAAAAATTGTGTGCATCTGTTCATTAAACTTTATATTTTAAACTTAATATGAATATAAAAGTGTGCTGTCACGTAACTGCATTTTAAATACTTTAAACCACACAATAACAGTACTTCTCAAATGTGCTGAAATGTTTTGGGTTTTGGTTTTCTCTAAGCTCAACTCACAGCTTACAGCACTTCATTATTCACAGTGCTTATTTCAGCGAGTCAAATTACACTTGCATATGGTGACTTTAAAAAGAGCAGCCAGGATATTTTTCTGTTTGGCACAAGTAGGTGTTGGGAGAAAGAGGGAAGAGGGCAAAACGAATTCCAGCAGGTGCAAGAAGACTAACAAACAGTCCGACCTCACACGCTCACTTATTTATCTATAATTAACAACCATAACATATGATAAAGCCCCCTTTTTTTTCTATATAATATGTGAACTTATCAGGGTTTCTTTTGAAGCGGTAAAAAGCGGGTGGGTTGGGGGGGATAAGAGCTTATTTTGGAGGACAGATGTTACAGAAAGTGTTAGGTTAAGGTAAAATTCATGCATAGGGATCACAAGTCATTTAAACGGTAGCTTGCAGGCTGAAATGTGTATTAGTAGCTAAAGCTGTCAGTCAATATAACACTAAGCCCCCTTTTGACGAAAAAGGACGCTGTTTACTACTTTGTGCAATGTCTTATTTCACATAAGCTAACCTACAAAAATAAACCAGAAATAATAGTAGTGTTATGATGCATAGTATTGAAAGAAACCTTAATTTGTCTCTGCAAATAAGCTTACACCAGCTGTGTCAAAATGTGGATCGGGGGTTGGAAGGACTTGAATGATAATAGAGTGTCATAGTTTGAAAGACTTTGTGTAGTAAAAGCAGATGGACAGGACTACAAAGCCATTAATGTTTAACCTCTACAGTTAAACACTGTACCAATAGAGAAATCATGTTTGTTTTCCTTTTGAATTTTTCCAACAGGGCACTCATATTCTAATAACATTGAGCTCCTGATAACTTCTTTGTGGTGTTGGAGACGTTTAAAAAATAAACTTTGCATGTCGCCGGTCCTGTAAAACCTCTTCAGATATCCACCATTGCAGAGACTCGCAATGGGCCGGTCCTCGTGTCTAACATTTCACCTTTTTTCTGTTCAGTCTGCAGCATTCAAGACGTCATTCTGGATAAGAGCATCTGCTAAACGATTAAAATGTAAAATGTAAAATTTAAGTGTGTGCAAAGACAGCATAAGCCAGTCAAACCTACACCCAAATAATGACGACATTACTTCTGTCATCTAAAAATCACCGTAAGATACGTACATTTCATTTCTTGGGCAACACGCTTATGTTTTGAGTGTGTTTCAAATACAGCTGATGTGTAGAAGTAAAACCCTAACCTAACCCTAAGCCTAACCCTAAGCCTAACCTGGCTTCTTTCAAAAAAACAACGAAAATCCACATGCCAGTTAAAGCTGACACCTGGCTTTGCACAAATGTTAGGCTGCAGCCAATAGGTACAAAATTAAATGTAATATTAGCCCACGAGAAGGTTTAACAATGTGTCAACAAAAATAATGCCAACATGACCCCTAAAACACAGCATTTCTAGTCATTTATTACCTTGCCAGTGACAGAATTGTCTGTCCCATACTGATATTTTATACCATTGTAGCATTTGTCTTTATTTTATTTGAGGTTTAAATTAAGTTTTTTATGTATAGTTTTTTGTTTTTTTTACGAAGCACAGAAATTCTTACCCGACTTTCCTTTAAGATCGTAGGAGTGAGAGCATCAACAAATTAGATCTTTAAATTATTTACAAAAAATAAGTCGTCATATTATCATATCAAATTTTACGATATTCACAATGCTGAAACTGAAATGGCTCTACATCAAATAAACATTAAAACAAGTAGGACACCAAGGGGAAAAAAGCTGTTACATACAAAGTTTCTCTGTTATTACATCATATTACATTTCTCTGAACCATAGCATGTGAGTCACCTCAATGATACCTAAAACAATCCATTATCCGTAGGTCTGGTAATATCCCCAACTAATGGTAGATAATACACAATACTCGAGAGTTCAATGGTTAGGCCGTGTGCAAATGTTTCTGTAGAGAGTTGTACTTAATCATCCATTTTATACTCATGGGAGCGAATCAAGATAACCAATTATAAGAGACATTGATGCTTGGCAAAAGCTACACATTTTTATCACAGAAGCCTTTGTAGCATTTATTAATAGGGTGAGTTCTCACTGGTGAGAAAATGCTGCTTTAAGTTTCATTGTTCCTTGCCAGATAATATAAAACTATGTATATGTGTCTGCTAGAACATTTTATATAGATATAATTGAGCCCTCCATCGTCCCTGCCCCATTCCTTTTGGAAGACAAGTGTATTAAGGGTCACAGTTCAATGTTGCAAACACTGCTTTCATTTTCATTTAGAACCATACAGTGATGTTTTTCATAGTTGACATATGTAATTATATCAGCCTGTCACCTAGGACTTCTCCACGCTACACCTCAACCCAAATCAAAACCCATCTTACTGCATCCTGGTTCAAAGGATTGTCCTTTGACCTACCGATCAACACACCACAGTGTCGTGCAAGCGAGACCTTACATACATTTAAACAGGATTGACTCTCTCTCTGATAAAAACACACACAGGCACATTTTAAATAATAACTGTTGGCGTAAAAAAATAAAAATAAAGGGTGCACAATCTTAGACTATATATACATACGTGTTTCATCCAAACGCTAATAAAATAACATTTAATGGTGAATTCCTTTTATGATACATTTGAAGTACTAATATGTACTTATATGTACTGCATAATTACAAACTTATGTCCAAATTGGTAGTTACGCATACAAAAAGTTTGGGGGTGAAAAAAGAAAAAACTCTCCACAATAGGTTATTTTTGTGTCTATATGCAACAGCAGCTTCATTCAATGAGACCCCCTCATAGCACTGTTGCAGGTGACAATGAGCTGTTCTGACGGCCTTGTTGTGACATTCATATTCAAACTGACACCTATATTATAAAAGTGTATGTTGCTTGTCTAATCCTCAACACACAATCAATAACAACATCATTCACCCATATTCTATTAGCTTAAGCACTCTAATAGGGTATTTAAGGATAAGACAGGGGTGAACGGTGAATTTATACTACTATTTGTCTACGTTGCATAATTGTAAAACTAATTACAACTTCAAAGTGCCCAGTGCCATCTCAGAAAGAGCAGTGTCATGCTGCAAATGCATTGCTTCCTTCAAGGTCAGTCTAAATGGCTATTATGTGACCACACACTAACCACACCTATATGCATATTGCTAATTGAAACCAGGCCAATTGGCAATTGTGGTATCACCAGCGCAACCATAAGTCGTGGCAAAAATAGCAAAAACACACCTCATCCTGCCTAGCATTGGCTGTTGCGATCAGTCAAAATAGGACCCTAGATATCCTAACTTAAAAGGCCATACACCAGGATTTAGAGGACTTCTCTGTTATAGCCCTTCCATGTCGTGGTTTTAATCTCTGTCCTCCACACAATTTTAATGAAGATTAGGGAGTGTAAAGTTTAAAACGGAGGTAAGCTACATTTACTAAGCTAAGGATCTTCCTTGATGTTTCATCACTGTGTTAGCACTTTAAAGCTCTTTAAATAAGTCTCTTTTGAAATGGCCTAGGTATCAGACACGGAAAATGTGTTTTTTGTCAGGTTTCAGAAACGTTGAAATGAGTAAGTCATTCACATGTGGAGAACAATGCCACTCTCACATAGCATACACACTTGACATAAACCAGCTTTACCACAAAGTCAGACAGTGAAGCAACGAGCCGCCAGCTTACATTACAGCCCTTCGCAAAACGCATGTGCATATGCAGGTCATTAATTAGGACATGTCTGAGTGCTGGCACCAAATCAGTTTTGGTTCGTGTCTGTGAGGGACTTAGCGTGTGCCGGAGAGCCGGGTAACCGCTCCGTGGCTCTGGCCTGCCTGCGTTGATTTTGCATGATTAATGGTTTAAAGGAATAAAAAGAGAAAGGTCAACCTCTGAGTTCGAGACAGAGCAGCTACACAGGGAGTAATTAAGATACTTGTGTAAGCATGATTAATAAGCGAAAGCTGGCACCCGTGTTACTGTAAACAAGACGCAACCAGATGGTTTGCATGAAAGACGTTTTTCCAATTAGGAAAACTGTATTCATTATCTTACCAAAAACCTGTATGGGAAAGTTATATTTTTTCCCCCCCGATTAGCCAAACGCACATAATTTATATGTTCTCCACATGCTCCACAGCTAAAAGGGGAACCTCCTGTCTTTCCACTTAATCATTTTCACTGTTGCTTTATAGGCCAACGTGACGTATAATCCTTTACATCTTTAAAGTTCTCTTTTTGTACACCCGCAACTCGTATTACCTTTTCCCTGGGATTACAGTAACGTGCTGCATCCTTCATAGTCAAGGCGTGACAAAGGAGAGAATGGGATTTTCTTTTCTTTCCCCTCACTCCAAGGCACTGAAACCCCAGTTTTCAGCTTACAATTTCCCCGTCTCATTTTTTTAGCTTGTGAAATGGTATACATTTATTGTTTAAGGTTTATAAATATATATATAAATATTTCACAAAACAATATTTAAATATGTTAATTTGTAGTTTATATATGTAATACGATTACTTACCTATTGCTGTTGGCACAACATGTAAATAAAAAAATAAAGAAGTATTTTAATTTACATAATTTAAATACTCTGCATATCTTTCTCTTTCATTGCAAAGGAGGCTGGTTTTAACTGCTAGTACTTTATACTTATAAAGGCTTGTTTAGTTGTTGTGCAAATAATCATATCAAACTTACATAGTAAGTTTAGGCAAGACATAGTTATAGTGATAGTCACAAAAAAATGTTTAATTTAGGCTCCTCCATAACATCGTGTTGCTCTGAAAATTGTGTTATCTGTGTATCTTTATAACGTGCATATTTCACTCCTGAAAGTAGGTGCCTTCTAAATGGTTACCACATTGAGGTTGGTGAGTTTAGTTGGTTGAGATATGATTAACATTGTCAAGCTGATGAGAGTATCGAAATGTATGTTCCTTTCATGTTCAAATCAAAAACAGCTAAACCAAGACTGTTTTCTCGTCTAACATTAATAAAGCAACATTTGTAAACATGGCATATGGCTATATATATTTCCGAATAATCGTTTTCTTAAAGTGTCTCACTCGTCTCTCTCCCGAAGCACGCACCCATGGGTGCCTGCAGCAGATAAACCATCACCAGAACCAATCGTTGATGACCTGTTTGCCTCACAATAGGTGCCATAGGCCAGACAAAGTGTTACAAAGTGTTTTGTGTTATATCTATAATAGCTTAATTTCCCCCCTCGCAGGTTCTGTTAGTTGTTTACTATTTTAACTTTGTGGTGTTAGTTTGTTATTTTTCTGGTTTTATTTTGTTTTGTGAATGAATGTGGATCCGGACAAACCGCAGCAAATTCCTTCTTACATCGGTTTCCATGCGGGCGGGGAGTTTGGCGGGAGGGGGGGTTGCTCTGTCCCATCTACAGTCACGAGGCAGGGGCGGTAGCTTGACAAGAGATGAGTGGGATATTGGAGACACGGCGTGAAGTTTGAGCCAAAGGAACTGCGTTGAAGTGAGCCCGAAGTGACAGTGAGCAGCTGCGCGAACTTTCAGCTGCTGCTGACCTTCATTTCCCAGCAAGAGTCAGCGGTAAGCAGGGGCTCTGGGGAGACCTGACAGGGAGTGTCATGATGCAGTGAGTGACATTTACATGCAGTTTCTTCACCTTTATACGGGACATGAAAATAACAACGGTCTGTTTTTTTTGTTTTTTTTTCTCCCCCTATTATGTTTTCAAAATATGAATATATTAATGGGTGTTAAATGTGTTTCTGCCTTTATTCGTTCTACATTAAAAAATATCATACATTTCACAGTTCGGCATTTTAAACTGACAGCCGCAACACATCTAAATAGTGAGATGGCAATCCAGAATAATTATTGGGCCTTTATAATCCAACGCAAAGGTCAGTCCTGTTTTTCCCTTTAAATTGCATAATTGGATGAGGACAAGAACCAGAATGTGTGCCTTCTTTATCTTCCGAAGAACATAGCTGCACTGGTTGCACCTCTGGTTCACATTAATTGTAAGTGACTTAAGACATCAGGCCAACACTATTTCACACCTCAACAAAACTGAGAACTGACAGGTACTCTACCAACAATGACAGTCGCCCAGCAGTAACCACGTTAGCATTTTCTTGTCTCGAGGCCCTTGGGGCACATAACATGGTGCTTGGACTACGAAAAGACATATGGATAGGCTCCATATGGCCAAGAATCATGGTCCACAAACGAGAAATAACATAAAAATGAAAAGTCACAAGTGCCATAAGGTAAGCTGCATAAATGTCAACCCAGATACGGCTGTAAGGTTTGCATTAATAAACTTATAATAAAGGCTTAATTATGCAATTGGAATGTAGCAATATAATACATCCCATGATAACATAACATTTTTATTTGTTTTAATCTTTCAAAGACGAGCTGCCATTTATATGAACTGAATTTCCTTTATTAATGTTTAAAACTCCATCTCTAAATAAATTACACAAATTGTTGTCATTAGTCATGGGTTTCTTAATGCACCATAATACACTATAATTTATAAATGCCATTTTTCCAATAGTTCAGTTTAGTTCAAAAGTTCATCCAAATTTAAAAAAATAGTGTTATTTTTTCTACTTAATGACCATTAATAAAGATTTATATAAATATAAATATTATAAATATTTTTTTTTTATCACATGTATGTTGGTGGTTTTTAACTCTTTGCGATGCTTGGGGTTCATACAGATGTGTGTGCTGGCTAACTAGCTTAAATACTAGCTAGGAGCTTAAATTAGCAAAACAATGCTAATAGAAAGCATTTTTTAAATGATGCTATGACAGAAATGCAGTCCTTCTCTCAGTAGCCCCCAAACTTTGATAGACAATTTGTAATTAATTAATCCAAGATTAAAATTATTGGTTAGGCCATGAATTTTAAAACATGTATATCTGCTTTGCGATTTTTTCCACAGTCCCAAATGTGATCATTAGCAGGTTTCCATGTGTATTAAGAGGGCAGATGTAACCCGGGAATCTATGCGGCATTGCAAATTATTTTTTGAAAAAAATTGGACATTGTGGGAATTTGGATATTAAGCGAGGGCACATTAATGGATTGATCCATAATTTTAAAGACAGAATTGGTGAGTGACCCCGCAGGCTTTACAGTGACTGTTTTTTTTTGGGTTTTTTTGCCAACATTATTGCATTTCAAAGATAAAAAAAAAGATAAACAAGCTAAACACAAATGTTGGAAGAACTGCTTTTCCTCAGGCCCTTCATCAAAGAGGAGTGTTTCACAGGTGTCTCAAAGTTTCGTCTCTAGAGCCGAACACTGTCTGTGAAAGCAGAAATGGTCCAATTTTAAAACCAATGCCCAGAAGGTTCAACAGCTCTGTTTGTCTCGGCCACTTTACCACACTAATGCAACGAAGGACGTAAAAACAATTTTACAACCTTCAAATGCAGCCCTTTGGATTTAAAAAAAATCTGATTTAACAATATTGCTAATGACATCTCAAAGTATCTTGACGTATGTATGAGGGCTTTGAAGTCGAGGAAGAAAACAAATTTACAATTTAGACGGGTTTTTTTAGCAGGCACTTTTATCCAATGCGACTTATACAGCTTACAATCTCTACATTCATCCATTTATACTGCTGGATGTTCACTGAAGCAATTCAGGTTAAGTACCTTGGCTAAGGGTACAATTGTGGTGGGACTTGAACCAGCAACCTTTACAAGCCTGTCACCAGAACCACTACACCACCAGTTGCCCCAATATTCCGCAGTGCCACACGAAACTGTACAGTACTGTTTTACTTGTTGTGATGCTTTGCACAGGCCTAAACATAATTCAGATTGGACGTAAAAATCACAGCATTATGATAAGGACATTTTGTCTGAGCACACCATTTGCACAAATTAAATGTCCCAATGGATGCCAAAGAAGTGCCATAAATGCCATTTATGGAACCTCTTAGCTAATCTGAATGTTGTTAGGAAAGTTTATTTATTAATTAGCCTATATTAAGTTCTTACGACTACACTGTTCCCGGAATTCAGATGTGCACATTACCGAGAAAATTATTCTTTCATTAGGTAAACAGCATTCCATTGGCTGAGAAACCGTGACAGTTACAGAACTCTTGAAACTCATACCAAAGTTCATCTGAGGGCCAGAAAAGCCATTAGATGGTCACATTCCCCAGACGAGGCCCTTCAAAAACAGTCAGGGTTTCGGTGCATTTAGCCACAGCACATAACATACTGGATTGGTTTCAAATCACTATCACACAGTTGCAACAAGACTTAAACACTAATTGCTAAGTAAATAAATGATTTGAATCCCAATCTTATTGTAGTCCTGTGCAAACACAAAACAGGCAGCAATACAAACAATGATGGGCTGATTTTAAGTTCCATAAATGACTGAAACAAAAAAAGTTTAGTATTAGAAACAGAGTTTAGTTTAGGTGTAAAGTTCTAAGGAATTCTAATCATTATCAAATACGCTGGCTAATTGCAGAACAATTGGGCGTCCGTAATTTGTTATTCCTCATATAATACCAGCGAAATACATTTCTTAAGTGATTCGCTTAAAAAGACAAGTGCTTTACATAGGAAAACCGACTGAACATTCTGTCACAATGAAAGAGGAGTCAACGTAGCATCTAAAAAAAAAACATCCCCTTGCATCATAAGCTTTTTTAACTTTTAGGGGTCACTGCACTTCTCAAAGTAACAAGCCTGGCATATGCAGCACCAGTTTCCCTTTATATCCCAAAAAAGACCCAATTAATTTATCAATCTGCACTTCGCTGTCACGCTGGACTCTCCCTCATCCCCTGGCCAACCGAAATCCATCCATTACCAGCCAGGTACTAGTCTTTCCAGGCGGCCTGTGCAGTTGTATAATTACACTTCTTCTCTTGACAACCTGCATGATTGTTTTCCTAACAGTGTATTACTTCGTTAGTACTTCCCAATATCCGTTATTTTTAAACTGTCACTTTTGCCCGACTCATCCTGATTCGCACTCGTCTGTTTATCATAACAATCATTAATAACTGTCACTCCGTGCCATCATTTTAACGAACTCACTCCCTCATTAGCATGTTCTAGCATTTGTTCCCCGGGAAGGCTGATTATTTTCTACAACAGGCCAAGCCAATTACTTTAGTGAAATGGAATCACATTAATCAAAACTTAACAAGGTGGCAAATTTAAAGATATCAGATTGCAAAAGACAGCAAAACTAATATGTCACTGTCAAAGGTACTATGTAGGTATGCAGCAGCTGCACTAAATATATCTCCTCACACCGTCCACATGAATTTTGACGTTTTATACGATCTGACAACTATCAAAGTGATATTAGAAAGCTAGAGGCTGGGTAGAGCCGGCTCCTGATGACTTTTCTTGACTCTGGCAAGGGCGACGGAAGAGAGAGGGAGAGAAAGAGGGGGGAAAAACGAGTAAACAGTGACCACGTCTGCACAGGCCAGCAGACAGCAGTTCATCATGTCTCCTTTCACAGAGACGTTTTCTTTTACACTTTAAATGATGATGCTCATCAATCATGGCCTGACAGCCGCATCAAACCAGCTGCAAACATGCAAAGCCCAGAACTCCGAAATATGCTGACGCCACTAATAGTCACATATATAAAATAAAATAAAAAACTACCTTTTCAGCCTGGCTACACGCTGAAAAGCATTTGTAGGTTTAATTTGCTGCTAGCTAAAAGAAAATAAAACAATTGCAGACAGGAATACACACGCGATAATATTATCTTATAATATATCTTTCATTTCAATTAACCTTATAACAGTTCAAAAACCAGGTGGGGTTTCTTGATGACACACTTTTTTTCTTTTTTCTTTTTTTGCCCCCAAAAGAATTTCTCTTGCATGTAGTTCATTTTTTGTCCCTCTCTCCTATAACTCTTTTTACCACACACATAACATATGCCAGAGGAAGACAAATAATCACAGGTTCGCTCATAAGGCCTTGTTAAACTACAGTACATGCAATTCTATAATACGTATATTGTAATGTATTTATTTTAGTTTCTGAGTTATGTAAAGAAGATTTCTACAACCATAATTGGCTAAAATGTTAACTTATGTTACTAGGTGTATGATATCTGAAGAAATATTTAAGGACTAGACCTTACTTTAATGGCTACCCTTCACTCTATAATATAAACCAAGTGTGCTCTTGCCATTTCAAGTATACTTGGTCACTATTATAAATTGTTATATAAACTGCAGCTAAAAGAAAATAGTCATATCTATTTGTATGTTTTTAAATAAATTATTTAATAAAAAGCATGCAATTGCAGTAGCATGGTCATTCATTTAACTGCAGTTTTATTCCTGCGTAACATGCCCCCCCCCCCACTGTAAATCTGATCCCACCTTTCCCAGGTTTCAGGGTTTTCTTTTTTTTAACGCTATATCTACATATTGCTCATTTACTGCGAAGGCAGCAGATGGATGTGAATTCAAAGTTTCCTGATCTTTAGCAGAAGTTATGGAGGGTTATCTTTGGCTGTATATCTTTGGGCTGGCAGTGCTCCCCTGGTGATGAAGGATTAACCACCGCAGCTGTCTCTTCCCAGAATGATGCAGTGCAGTGCTCCTCAACACGACAGCATCACTTAATCTTAATGTCCGCTCTTCCAGCGCAGCCGCACAGGACAAAGCCAATCAACATCATATGCCACTAGGATGGACCTACAGCTTGGCCCTGGAGTCTTTCACCCTCACAGGCCTATTAATCAACTTCAGCCAGACCAATCCCAGAGTTCACTTCTCTCAAACCACAGCTGAGCTGGGCTGTGATATATAGGATGGGGCTGGCATGCTCAAGAACACTTATCAGATTACACATTATGCACTGCTTTGTATTACGGAGAGGGGGTGGGGGGCATATTGAATGCTTTCACCTCCATTCTGTTGGACCACCTATTTGCTGTGCTTAAAGCGATATCTGCGCCAATAAGGCTTAAAACTAAAGAACAGGGGAGATGTAAAATAATGATCTGGGCTCATTTAGACAAATTGCAGCCTCTCTTTAATGATTGCAGTTCTTTTGGACAAAACATTTTAAAAAGGATATCAAATTAATGTTTCGCAGGAAAAATACTGAAATATGCCTATGTACACAAATATGAAACCGCATATTATATACTAATCACGTACTATATGCATTTTTAGAAATATTGAAATTAAATAAAATATCATAGTAAAAAACTAATTAGCAACGAAATTGTACTTGCTGAACAACATTGAGTTCCCCCAAGAGCTTGATTTTAGATTACAATTCCAATCAAGTACATTTACTTCACAGAAGTTAAAAACTAAAGCAGTAAAATTTCCAAAGGTCTTCTATTTTGCCTAGAAGAAAGCAGCTCCTTTTTGGCTTGCAACAACACTTTTGTGCATGTTTTCCTCTTTGCAAATGGAATGGCCATATTCAGATATATTACCTACATAAATCACCCAGTTAGAAAGAGAGCCTTGTTAAATTCAGACATTTTACACTACCCAAAGATTAAGAATGTCACTTGTTATAGCTTATGCAACATTAAAATGAGTGAAACGCTCTTGTGCGCTATATAAAGAATTTACTCCTGATTTAATACAACCAATTTAAGTGTAAATATACTGAAGCTACATTTTAAAATCATTAACTAAGAACTCAAATATTCTGAAGAGAAATGTAATGTATATATTTTAAGTGACTTAATAGTTTTAACACAATATGTAGCAGTGCCAAAGTAAAGTACATTTTTTCCACAGATAGATTAAAAACACGCAATAATTCATTTCTATTATGTTTCGGTTTATGGCTTAATTGCATTTTTACCTTCACAAAATGTTTTGTCTTTAATTCAGAAAAGAGGGAAATATCTTCCGAACATCTCGCTTTATAGCACTCAGGTAGGCTATGGGGGACTGTAGAGGGTAAAAATCTGCACAAGCTTTCCCTGTGTTGGTCATTAACATGGTCTTTCCAGTTTATCTGGAGAGGCACACCGTGCTATTCAAGAACACAATCGCAATTTTCTCTTGATGGTCTTTTCCCCTCCTTTCAATTTAGTTTATTGATTGCCACTTTAAGTAGCTTTATTTTTGCACTATATTACAATATTACAGCACTTAACATGAACAAAATTCCTATACCAAATATTGTGTTCACACAGCGAATTTCAATGTTTTCCTATTTACAACTTGATCTACCCTGCTTTTAAAGGTACTCTCACCAGCTGTACAACAGACAATACTTAGACCATGCAGTAGAGAAAAATGTTTGTGAGATGCCAAAAAGGGTCGGTGATTTTTAGTGTTAATCTGGTGCGCTTCTCATCTCCACTTCCAGGAGACAGACTGTACTGGTAAACTCTAGTGCCCCCTCTCCCCCCCTTTATCCATGTTTCCACTGGCTCATTGTTATGTCATTAAAGGTCCAAGTGTCTATAGCCATCTGTGGCCGAAATGAAATATGTTCTGTTTTTCGTCTACTTCTTCATAAAGCCGTATAATAAAAATCAGCATAATTGGCAATTACTGGTATCTAATTTGGCAGTAAAACAGAAAAGGCCAAAAGGAGGAAGGCAGCTGAGAGGAAGAATATTAACTTAATGCAGCCAGCAGTCCTGCAATACAAGCATGCCTGGGCATATGGGGTGAGAGCATTAAAAAAATAGGGCTTCATTCTGCATATATTTCTCCAGAGGTAACCTTGAGCCTGTGTGGCTAGTTAGAGTTCTGGCTATGCAAAAGAAATATCCCATAGCCCATATTTGACCAATTGTTCAATTCCTCATTAAAAGCAATTGCTATGGTTTTAATATAAACTAAGTTTGAGCTTCATGTTCCACTTGTCTTGGGATCGCATTCACAAATACTTTGAAACTGCTAGAAATGAAAAAAACACGATTTTTAAGATTATGGTTAGGTTAGACGAGTACTCGTGGGGGAAAAACCCCATGTTATTTTAACTTTTAAAGTACTTAAAACATTGAGAGCTCTCACATTATGGTGTTGCACAGGACAGTAAAAAGCAACTTACAAATTACATTACATCATAAAGTGCAGGAGGGAAAAAAAAATTCTGTTGATTCAAGTGAAGGCAAATCAAACATCTGATGCTGCTCATGTTATGTCATGTTACATAATTACCTAATACCGCTACGGTAATTTACCATTTTACAATGCACCTATCCTTGTGACAATGAGTGACATCATCTTGTGACTAACTCTTGTCTCAAGACTGGATTGTCATGCAATTAAAGAGCCTCCCCTACTTCATCAGTGCATGCCCTTCTCCATCATAATACCAGCACATCTCTGAAAACACACTAATATAGTCATTATCACCAATCCAAAGCAGATAATAAAGGGATGACACATTTATAACATTATTAATTAACAGTATTCTGAGACGGAATTAAATCAATATGCTGCTCTCATATCATTTTAACTAGTTATGCAAATCAAACATTTAGAGACAGTGAACGGATATAAATGCCATTCACAATTCAGTTCACACTTATTATTGTAATATTAGAGCTTTCAGGCTTTGATGGCATGAAAAAAGGAAGGAAAAAAAGACGTAATGCTCATTTAATTACACTCAGGCATACGGCTTAAGGAACGAGAGTGGGGGCTGCTGATTGGTTCGTGACTCACAGGGACGACAGAGCAGTGAAGACAAAGAGATAATAATGTGAAAATGGAATGCTGGAAATACGAAAGGAAGCATCATAGCGTTCTGACAGTTGTTAAAGAAGACGACCATGTGGTCTGGCTTTAAACACGGGGAGAGGTGTTCATTTGTGCTAACTGCAATTACTGCATAAACGATTGGAAAATACATACGCTGGATCCTCAGTTTCTGAAAATAATAATAATAATAATAATAATAATAATAATAATAATAATAATAATAATAATAATAATCATCATCATCATCATGCAAATTATAATGGGGATTTAAATGTAAAATGTAGCCTTAGAAATAATCCTAGCGACACCCCTAGCAATACTTTTAAATTCCAAAAAACAAACCAGTTCATAAGTACTATGTGACGTGCAGTGCATTTCCTTGCAACATAATTGTAACAGTATTCCACGCTGAAGCAGTGCTTAGCAGATCAGCCCTACATTACAAATTTGAAAATAATTGTGGCGAAAAAATGTCCGTGTTGCTGTTAACTGGGGGGCTCCAATTGATCTGCACCTTTACAGGCCTGAAACAAAGGGGGTAATCCAACAAAACTGTCATCTCAGCCCTTCCTCTTGAATGTAGCCATAAATTCACCCACCGTGCATGTCACACGTTTTTGTTGCATTTGTCAGATTTATGCAATTACCAACATCTGTATGATGCACTAATTGTCGTCTCTATGAGGCTGTAGTAGCAATTTGGCATTTCATATTCCATATTCTTACTCTCAAGGGTAAGGTAGGGTAGTGAGGTTTGTAATAACACCCTGGTAGATTACATGGTTAGCTTTTAGAAGAGACAAACAGCTTAATTCTGCAGAATTTATTATAGGTGGCTTCCCGGTTTCATACAGAGATGTAAATTATGTTGTTAAAATCGGTCGTCTTCCAGATTAAAGTTCCATCAACAAGGATATCTTTCACTATTGGAGACTAAATCACCGCGGTCGGGTTTCCGGTTGTGAAATCAAAGGGATACACTTTTTCCTAAACTAATTTAAAAATATATATTTTTAAACAACCTAATGGACAAAGTTACTGGTACTTAGCTATACAACTTAGTTATGGGTATGTTAAGATTTTTTTTTAAGGTTTTTATGATAAGTCCTATACATCCGATCAGTGTGGGAATGATATGTAAATAAGACTCAGTGGTCTGTTTATTAGTTACACCCATCTAGTCACGGGTCAGATCTCCAGGCTCCAGAACAGCCTGAATTCTTTGGGACATGGATTCTATAAGGTGTCCATGCTGACAAGATGGCATCACACAGATTGGACAGAGCCGATTGGTTGGCAGTGCATTCTTGCTGCGAATAGCCTGTTCCATCTCATCCCAATGATGCTCAATTGGATTGAAGTCTGGGGATTGTGCAGGGCCACTCAAGTAAATCGAACTCGCTGTCATGTTCCTGAAACCATTCTGAGACAATACATGCTTTGTGACATGGCACATTATCCTGCTGGAAGTATCCATGTGACAAAGGGTAAACTGTAGCCACGAAGAGACGAACCTGGTCAGCAACGTTCAATACACTGTAGCGTTCAAACGTTGCTCGATTGGTGTCAAGGGGTCTAATGTGTGCCAGGAAAACATTCCGCACACCATTACATCGCTGCCACCAGTCTGTATGGTTGACACCAGGCAGGACGGATCCATGACAGGATTGCTCAGATCAGGCAATGTTTTTCCTCTCCTCAATTGTCCAGTGTTGGTGATTGTGTGCCCACTGGAGCCACTTCCTGTTTTTAGCTGTTTTAGGAGTGGAACCCGGTGTGGTCATCTGCTACAACGGCCCATCCATGACAAGGACCGACTTCTCTGATCAATGAGCTCGTTTTCACCCACAGGACTGCCATTGACTTGATGCTTTTTGTTTGTCCCACCCTCCTCGGTAAACCAGAGACGCTGTCATGGGTGAAAAAGCTAGGAGATTGGAACGCTCATACAACGCTCAAAGTCGTTTAAGCTACACTTTTTGTCCATTATAACATTCAATTGAACAGTAACTGAATGCCTCAATAACTGGTTTTTATAGCAAGCCAGGGCCCTATGACTGTCTGCAGGAGTGATCCAGTTTTGTGAACGGGGTGGTGTACCTAATAAACTGCCCACTTAATCATGTATGTAAACTTGCAATATCTATCATTTTACACGCATCCAACTATACAAAATCGACGATTCCATGCAAGCACAGCATTTGTTTTATTATTTTATCCCATTTAGCAACTTTTTTGGAATAACAGAAGGGATTTTTGATATAATTTGTATTGCGTGTCAATTCAAACCCTCATGGTTACAAACGTAGCATTTTCCCTCTTTGGATGCATTTACTTGAAGAGTGGTCTATTAAATCGAATTTGCTGCAGCTCATATTTCTCAAAAGCAGTGCATCTTAATTACGTGTGGGGAATAATCTCATTTCCAAATATACTGTGTTTCCCAGTTAATCAGTGAATGCGTCCATCAATTGTAAGTGGACATCTGAAATCATATTGCTTTAGTATAAATGTCCGTTTTAGTTTTGTGGTGGGAGTAGCCACCTTACACCTGCAACTTGCTATAGATCTTTATTACTTTCGATGGTCAGCGCGGTGACCAGCTGTTTATTCTCATTAGTGAAGACGAGGTAACCAATTTGGTGCACACATCCATTCAGGGACCAAAACATACATCTTTGCCATATTTTTTTTTCTTTTTTTCCCCAAAGTTGGACACAAAGAAAGGCTAGGAGATCAATAGCATGGTCATAGGTTGTCACTAGCTACTAACAAACCCCAGCATTGTTAATGGGTATCAAATTCCAGCCCCAGAAATCTTGCACTGTTGTTCAAGTATAACAATAAAGCAAAGGAGCATCTTCTGTGAATACCACCGACTAGGAAATATGTCACAAGAACAATATCAATGTGGTGCACGGCAACGTGATAGTGATGTCGTAAGTTTGGGTGAGTTTTTAAAATATTTTTAAACCATACTGACTTAGGCTGGCTAAGATTCTTACAAAAGACGGAACACTATTCCCAAAGTTTTTATTTGGTCTCAGGCTTTGTAGCTGTAGTAACCATTTTAAAAATTTCAAAGAAAAATGTACATATACACTGACTCTTCTACACAGAATATAGTTATATTAAGACCTATCTTATTACTCAACTCAACAACATAATGTGATAATGTTAATAATTTAATCACTAGCAAAATATCTATAATGATAATTTAGTTAAAAAAACCGCACAGTCTTTCCTGGTGAGAAAACTGCCACTGGGTGAAAACATTAGCCTTTTCTGGTGTGGGATAGGAGAGAGATGGGAGACTTTGGAAGGCACAGTGCAGACAAGGCAATAGTGAAAAAAAGCTAATGGCCATGATTAATGACAAAGGGCCAGAGGAGAGCTGGGACGCAGACGCTACATATATCATCCCGTCCCGTCAGTCTCTGCACCTCCCTGGCCCTCTCTGTAACCAGCGCACAACAGTAAAAATACCTTATCTTCTCCCAGTTCTTAAACACCAGAATTGCTTCTTACCACAGCCTCTTTTTTTTTCCCCAAAAAAACGAGTGACAAAAAAGTGATAAGGCGAACAAGAAAATGGTGTGTAAAATAACAGTAAGATATTATACGAGGGGGAAAAAGGAGCAAAAACAGTCAGCAATCATTCAGGTTTTTCAGCAACTTGACTCTTCGCATGCAGGAGCCACATTTTCAAGGTCTTATCAGCCATATGGTTCCCTGTTTAGATGATTTATTAGGTGAGGAAAGTGCACTGATAAATTTTAGTGCATTTCTCTGCATAGGCAACCTATGGTGTCAATAACAAAGCTCAGGCCATTTTAATGAAAACTGTAAGCACCACAGGGCAACCTTTTATTTATGAGTCGCTATAATGTTACGTGGGCAAAATTTATCTTCCCTTCTCACGCACTCCGCAGAAACTTAAGCTGGTCAAAGAAACAGAGATCATATCCATATGTCAGTAACTCAGTAACACCTTCCCTTCTGCAGTGCTAACGTACGTTTGGTTAATTGAAGCTTTCGACTATTTACAACTCACGAGAACAGCAAGAGTTTATTTATGACCAATTAATCTAACAATTTGGAATAGAGGAGCCCATTAAAGACTTTAGAACCTTTGTTTCTAATTAGTGTGTTCAGATTCTGGTTTACATGCCTGATTTACTGGGAGTGCTGCAAATTAATTTGGTATTAAACAGCACATGTTGAGGTTACAAACAAACTTAAAAAAAAAACTTTTATGTTGCCTTATGTAAATGAGCACTCATTTGCATGCCTGACTTCAAAGCAAAGCCGTTTTTACCAACCAATAAATAGACTTAGGGCGTGTACAAGAGTATGTCGAAAACAGAAGCAAGCCTGACCATCCTGGCCGCACGGTGACCACTCTCTGGACTGTGTCTCGGGAACGAGGCAGTGATATCACAGCTCACACCTCTCTCCGTTTTTTCAGGTGAAATGAAAGAGACAGAGAATGGGAGGCATCTCCCACCACACACCCCTCTGAGAGGCTAACCCAAGCTTGACCCCCTGCTCCCAGACTTTCATAGCTCTCCAGAGAACTATGGAAACAGCTTTATAGTGAGAATGCATAAGGAAACGCAGTGTCTTTCATGGCACCTTAATAAGTCAATTTTACGGCCAGTAGAAGTGAACAGTTTTCAGCAATTAAACCTGACAGGCACTTTTTATTTGCTTCCCAGCTTTCATTCATTACTTACTCCACCAAACACTGTGTAACCCACTCAAAGTCCCTGTTGTTGTGAAATGAATCTGAGGTACATTAAGCAATTGTTGTTATATTTTCATTAATTTGTAAAAATTTGATCAAATTGGGAGCGGTGCAGCTCATATTATTGAAAATTAAACAAGCTATTATTAGTACTGTTTAGTACTTTTGCCAAAAAAAAACTTAAGTGCTGCTCAGCAAGATGGACATCCGTTGAATCTAGCTAGCTAACCATTTACCTATAAACTATAGTTAAGTAGCCAAAGTAGATAACTATACTTACCAAGATAGAAAAGGCCATTGATTATCCACCATTAGAACCTATAGTATGACAAAAAAATAAATAAAAAAATCACATGGCACTGAGCGACAAAGATGCCTTTATTCAGACTGCCCTACAACGCACTGGTGAAGGGCACTGTCATGAATATACGTGCTGGTATAATTAAGAAAAAACATAAGAGTAAAGTTTATTCTAAATACAAGTAGCTTTGTCAATCAGTGGGAAATCCCATGTTCACAACAGGGAAACGACATTTACACTAAAATGTGCATACATATAGAAGCTTGTTTTGTCTTTAAACCAACCCCTTTTTTTTCTTTTGAAACGTTCTGTGTAATCTGTGTAAATAAGTTTCCAACAATTGACAGGTATTTGCAGCTGAATGGCAGCTGAAAGTGGCACAATGGTAGTCGTTAGCAAACCAATGCCGTGTTTTCAACGTCTTTGCACCATGAACTCCTAATGTTTGACGAGAAAGGTCCATGTTTAGAGCAGCTGGGACAAAGGGTCGGGTCGCAACAATCACATCAATGAGAAGTTCAGAGTTCACCGGGGTCACCTGAGCCAATGAAACTCACATTCATGTTCTTAAAAACCCCCAAAGCCCCAAGATTACATAAAACACAAATACAGATTCACAGGGTAACAAAAAGAATGTTTCGCATCATTTATTTTCTGAAAGAAAGTGTTTTAATCCAAACCAAGAACTGTTAAAAGAGAAATAGAAAGAATAGAAAACAAACAACAAAAAACAACAACACCGTCTTGTCACCTAACAGCTTTAACTTATTTGCCATGGTGCAGGGTATAATTTATTTCGCACTGGAGCAACTATTGTCATTTTTCAAATTATTTCCCTGGAAATGTTCTACACCTCTTAATGGCCCTGCTAATGCTGTAGCTGTCATGTTTTGGACAGCTGCACTTTTACAAGACAAACTCAGCTGTGCCATAAGCCTCTCTGTAGACTTCTCCGCTCAAAGGCTCAGAGGCCATGGATGCCAGCTGGTAATGACTGTACGGAAATCTTTGATTAATTTTTTACCTCTTGGTAGTGACTGTTGCTCAAGTGTCACCTTCCCGCTCTCTGTCCCTGGACATTCTTTTTAATTGTGTCTGATAGACGATGAATCAGTCAAGCAAGTTCCAGGAAAAAAAGAAAAAGGAAAAAAAAAAAAATCATGTGACTAATTAAAGTGCTGCTCCACCATCCAGATGTGTTGAGAGATGGGGATTGGTGGTGCAGCCAGGTGGCTGCATTCCGCAGACTGTGCGGGAAATAAAGGCCTCATATGTTAAATTAGCATGTTCTCAAATAGAATTCCGCTCGCTTAGCCATGCCTGTTCAGTTCCTTTGGCACCCTCTGCCTCTGCCAGCTGGTCCGATGAGACGGACAGTAGCCCAGGATCTGTTGTGCTTGGCCTAGTTCTTGAAAGTTCAGTTTCGGTAGTTTCAGAGACAGAAAAACGTCCTGGCCGGTGAAAGTCGGTGTGTCTGGCCATGTCAAGAGCCCGTTGTTAAAGCTGTGGGAATACTGGTGACGGGAAGCGTTCAGACAATATTAGTTGGTCTGAGCTGAGCCTCATGGCGCTTGGCGCTGGGAAAGACAACAGAACATGTGCTCATGCAAAAGAAATGTCCCTGGCTTTTGCAGGAGGCATTTGTTAATACCAAAATCCATTCTTCTGATTAGGGCCTATGCATTTTTTGCCAGGCACACTTAGGTATTGAAGGAAGTAAACATTACATTTGCAATTAATGCTGTAACAATGAAAAACCGTGAGAATAAAAGTTCTAAATGTTTTTTATAGGTTGTAACAGTGTGTTGTTTGAGGTCCGACGTCTTTAAAATCTGATGTCCACACAATGGATGCATCACCTTTATCTGGGAAAAAATCCCTCCCGATTCGGTAGGGAGTTCCCACCGGCTGCAGGCAGTCTGTCCTCCGTATCACTCATCTTCACATGCACTTTGTGTTTACGTCAAAACCTGTTTGCAAACTTGCTCGGTTTTATGTTCGTTTCGTGCCCTCTCTCGGGACTTTTTCGGTTCCTGTTTTACTTTGTCATTTTATTTACCTCACCTCACTCACACAGCGTGTCATTTTTTTTTTGTCATGTTTGCAGAGACCCGTTTGTTCCAAAACTAAGATAAACATGTTGAGAGGAGAGTAAATTTGTAACTAACACCTGACAAACCAGACGTCTGATATAGGCAGACGGCTGAAGACTCGTATGTACACTGAACAAAAATATGTTTATAAAATATAGCTTCCTATATGATGTTATAATTACACATAATCATATCTTATAATAAGTCATGGGGGGATACAACTTTAAGGAGATATGTTTTAGATGGTAAAACAAGAAAAATACTATGAAATTTCTAAGCATCTTCCACACGCCATATCTGACGCAGTCCGTAAATCCACAACGCTCAATTTGTCCCCCTCTCGGAAAGCATTAGTCACGGAAGTATCAATTAATATATATATAAAATCATTTAAAAGTCTTTTGTAGTAAAGTTATACGTGGTAAAAGTCAGTCAGCTGCACAAGCATAACTTCTTTCACATTTAAAAAAAATAATAATATAGATTTTTTAAAGTACTAAATTTGAATATAGATCAAGACATTTGCCAACTGTGACTGGGGCTCCTGAGCAGCAGAGCATGATTGGAGCAGGAGCCAAGACTGAGAGGGAGGGCGCTGATGATGCAGAATTTTGATAACCTTTATACAAAATGTCGGCGTTGACCACGTTAAAATGTCAATAGTTCATTTGACGGCCAATTGAGGGAGATTCGTCTACAATATCTACAAATAAAAACTATGATTTTTATACAATTTGTGATTTTGAAAAAAAAAATAAATAAAAAACAACTGATAAGTCTTCTGACAGCATTGAGGGTAGAATAAACACGTTTGTGTCTTCCTCTCATTACAGAGAGCATCACATAGTTTTTCTGTCATCATTTCCGAGCATCTCGGAGGCTTACACTGCTTCGTCTAACCCCGCAGAGGGACACAAAAACTCTTTGACGTGCTGTGTCTTCAGAGCAGAGGAGACAACTGCGGCCATCAATGCAACAGCAGGCTTTCCTGTTAAAACAACCAGGCCGGAAAATGTGACACGGACAGGATGCACCTAAACATGCGCCGTTCAGAAATACACACTCTATTCTCCTCAGAATGATTTTCTGCCACTTAAAAGACAATAAACAGTGACTCTAGATTGCGAACATGATGTCATTTTTGGTGTGCTGTTGCTAAACATCAAGGAAAATCAATGCCAGCTCTACAGGGGCAGAAAACCCGGAGAATTGAGCTCTGTTTCAGGTCTGTTTGAACTCATTTTCTTTCTCTGTGGTTGCCCCCATGTACGCCCCCTCAGGCATCTCCTCCCAGCAGGCATGACAGCTTGACACATTGACAGCTTGCAGTGAATGACAACTGATTTGTACAAATTTCAAGCCATATAAATCTACCTGTCACAACAACAGCATAAAAGTGCTCGGACCCAGCAGGTAATCCAGAAAAAAGCTTCCCCTGACAGCACTCTCCGAGAGCCTATGGCTCGCCTCCTGCCAAAAATTCCAGCCATCATCCCTCATTCAACTTTGAATAAAAATCCAAGGCCTATTTTCTTGCCAACAGGCTACCAATCGTCTTATTTAAAGATTAAGAAGAGCGAATTGAAAAACATCCACACAATTTTTCTTCATAGCAATGTGAAAGTAGTACCACCTGCTAGTGAAGGATTACCACTCCATTTATCTCCACAGTGCCCTGGCTGAGTAAATTAGCAGGGCTTTTTTACGGTATTTAAACAATATCCCAGATTTTACTGCTGCGTCACCCCTCCCCCCCTGCAGCTTTCATCTGTTAATAACTCCAGGTCCTGCAGCCAAGAGCTGAGAATCCTGCACTCCTACCTCAAAAGGAAGAAATACAGACCCTGTTAATATCTACATTTCAATCTGAACATTTGAACAGGTTATGGTAATTTGAGGCTTAAGTTTAAATGGAAACCCCTTACCAGCGGCTTTCAAAAAAGGTATGATCCTCGGTTTGTGCAAACGTAGTACTTTTCAGTGTTTGTTTAATAAATAAATTTCCCCACCATTAAATTAAAACAAATAAGTTTTGTCACACAAGCGATGGATATCGGTGGAAAGAAAAGTTCATTCTGAGGCCGTAACCCACGCATTATACAACTAAAGCACTTATGACAGTCCGACTTCCTCATCAGATGACGCCAAAGAGATTGGATTTCTGTTAAGAAAATTCTGTGAAGTCCATGAACTTAATGGTTTAATTAGAAACAAAAGGCCCTTTTCTTTCTCCTAAGATATTTTGGGGCACAACAACAATTTAGCACTTATGCTGTGAGCTGATGAAGGCCAGTGTAAGTATCAGGAAATGACAGCATGCTAGTCATATGCTGAGCCTGAGACAGCAGTGCATCTTGTGTTGGCGTATTACTCTAAAAAATAAATGAACAAAATAAGCTGACAAACACTATTTCTAACATCAACATATTTCAATCCCTCAACACAAGTGGTCTGCCAGTGATGTCTTTGTTAAGTTCTTATTCACCCCCACTTTCAAGCAAAATACTGTCTTGCATATATTTAGCTATTATCTTGTGTGGAAAGAAACTTTAAATAGGATGGAACACACACAATTAAGGTCACACACATGGTCACCATTCACAGGAACTTAAAATCTTATCACTCTTAGCTTAGGACAGTCCTTTATCTGATTCTATACAATTTAAACATCTCAGTTATTACCTATTTTGTTCAGAAATTCAAACTGCTTCAAAATAAAGCCAGAAAAATTTGATGAAAAAAAAAAAAAAAAAACTTCCTAAATACTGGTTAAATACCACACATTAATATGGTTTTAACCTACTGAATGCTGCAGTGAAATGCATACCCACTAAGAAATATGGAGACTTTACAAAAACATTGAGTCTGAACTGCACACTAGTTTCTGGAAAATGTCTGTGAAATTCTAAAAAGGGAGAAGGGAATGGTGCTTTAACATTTATGAGCACAACTCATTCAAAATAAAGTAATCAATGATACTCTGATGCGGAAACGCAGATATTTTAACACAAAATTATACTTCCCCTTAGCGGCCCTCCATATTCAACACTTTAACCACATCGCCCTGCATCCTGTCCTGGTTTTTTGACTAGGATTTATCCCACTGCTAACACATTATCCTTGAACTGGCCTCTAGCTGTGCCAACATAATAAGTGAAGCAAAGCCCCTAAGGACCACTTTACTCCCAACGCAGTCAAACAGCTACAAGAAACTGAAGGAACATCAAGGACTTGTACCTAAACAAATTAATGCCAAGACAAAAACAAAACCCAGAAAAACGTTCTTATTTGTCTGCATTTTAATGCTAATAAGGTGAACATTGTAGAATTGAGGTCTATGTATAGTCTCTGTGTTTCTTTAGATCTGAGCTTTGTAATGACAGCAGATGGCTAAACCGGAGACTATGATGTTATTGCTGTTTTTATACGAGTCTATTAACTAAAATGTCACTTTGCGAAAAGACAACACTGCCTTCATTAGGTTTTAATTTAGCCTTTTACAGTACTGCAGGTCATTTTATATGGCCCAATGATACACCCAAGAAGGAAATACAGAAAGGTTGCCAGCCCCATTAGGTTTTAAGTAATATTAAGACATTTTCATTCCCTTGCAGAGATTATTGGAATTTTACAACTCAATTAAGGCAACATTCTAAACTTTTACTAACAAACATTGTTTTCCCCAATATAAACTACAAAGACCTGTATTTATCTACAACGTTCAACACACATAATTTAAAAAAGGTAAGGAGAAATTTCCCCCAAAGGTGGTGATATAAGGTTGTACCTTTAACTCATGCATGCCTTGTTATTATTTGTTATAATTATTATCAATATAACTTTTAAACAGTGTACAGATCAATATTCCAGATGTTAAACTGCAACAACAATGTCATTTAAGGCATTTTATATATTTTTTATATATTTAAGGCACAATTTTTTTTTTTTCATGACAAGAGCAAACATGAAGAAATGTGTGCATGCTCTGGGCTCTGGGCAGGCTCAAGGGAGGCCGCTTCCCTCGACAAGCCTCACAATCTTATTTTCTTTCAAACACGGCAAAGCGTTAGCGGTTTGTCACAGCACATTGTTTAAACCATGAAGACGAACTGGACAGATGTGGGGGGGGGGGGGGACTCAACAGTCGCACAGTTATTAAAGTTAAGTGAATGGTTTTCATTAAGGCATCTGAATCCCAGCTGGTCAGCTGTACAGCAGGTTAGCCATAGTTCAACTCAAGGTCTTGTGATCAGAGGCTGGGCTCAGGATGGGAATGAATAATGGCCACAGGGTAAAATGCCAGGACTATAAATTGAATCAGAGCTCACCCGCAGCTTCTGTAAAGTCTATTTACACATGGCCATTTAAAAGTGGATGATGTGGAATGAGTCTATGTTTAGATTGCAGAAGTTATTTGAAACAGACATAATGGAGCATTTTATCCAATTTTCATCATGATGTGACTGCGAATTGGTAAACCACGATTGCATGTAAAATGTATTTTTATGAGTTAGTAACGCCACTGCAAAGGTGAACTTTTTATCAATAGGATGTTTGACGCTACGTTACAGTATTTTGTGAAAGTATTATTTAAAATAAAACTCATATTTTTAAAATTATTCTATATTTTTTGTTATATCAACATTGCATCTTTAAATAAGTATGAATCTAAGTTATTTAAATAACTCTGAATTGTTTTCTAATGATAAAAAGGGTTTAAAATAAATAAAAAAAACACTTGACTTGATTTGGATCCACTGCTTTTTCATTTGCTGAAAATACATTTGGCATTTTTTTTCACCTCTACAAATATCCTGCTGTTTTTGATGTGAGTTATTTAAGTTTTAAAACCCTAACACATTCTATAAATTTCACATCCGTCATTTGCTTAGTTTTTAATGCTGTTCTAAAATAACTGGGAATTAATGCTGAAAACATCAACAAATCAAAGAAGCAGTTGTTTTCCAAACTCCAATACGCTTGACTGACTGCAAAGTTAAAATCTCACGGCCCCGACAAACAATGACAATCTAACAAATCATTATATCATTTTAAACACTGAATACTGAAAAAAATGTGTCATCACGTAATCAACAGATGCTGGTCAGAAAATACCCGTGAAGAAAAATGAATATCTCTTTGTTAGCAGAAATGTATAATAAGTAAATAAATATTGAAAGCCAACACCCAGCTGTCTCACTTTCATTCGGTCTCTGCACAGATCTTTTGATGTGGATGCCTAGACTGAAACCTTGTTTGGAAATCTATAGGGTGAAACCTGCCAAGCTTTTAACTAAGGCAGAGAACACAGACCACCACAGAGAAACACACAATAACCCTTTTAACAGAGGTGGACAAGATTCTATCACCTAAGCAACTGAAAAATGTGCATTTTAAGTAAATACCGTGGAGAAGTTTCTTCTTCACCAACAAACCACTTAATTCACAAAGAGAGGTAAAAGCACAAAGGAAACTTTCTAGCCAGCAAATATAGCAAAATGTTGATAGTTTCACTGAATTACCCGAAGATAGAAAAATGGGAGCTAAGGCTAAGCCACAGACCTAACATCAAAAAAGTGAAACAGCTGCAAAAAAAACCAACAAAAAAACACACAGAAATAATAAACATGCACACTGCCAATTAAAAACATGCTGCATAATATTTAAATGCAAATGTCTAACTTTGCCTTGCCCCCTTCTTAAACATGCACGCATCTTCCTAAAACATTCCTCTCATTTTGAGAGGGGGGGGTGGATGTGAAAAAGTGAACATACCTAACTTATTAACGCAGGAAGGTAATCTGTCAAAGCCAGGCGGTTTTGGCATGGTGAATACCACTGGTGAGATCAGAGAGTCAGATTCTGCTTGCAATTACTGCTAAAGGACCTTGGATGCCGGAAGCCTGTTATCAATTATTTCCCTGGCCTCAGACGCTTGGACCTGTCAAATTCTTACTGTCCTCTGTTTCGTAACAGTAAAGAACACACACTTATTGCTGCATACACTTAGACATGTTATGGTTCTTGCAATTATATAAAGTATTTTTTCGACTCCATGTAACGGGAGGAATTTATAATGGAAGAGGAGAAGAAAACAATAACATGTTTGACCCGTGGAATAATATTATAAAACATGTAGCAAGGAGCACAGAGGATTAATGGCCCATACACATGAGGAGCTAGGGTGGGTGGGAGGGAATCAGCAGGGGTTCTCATGGCCTATCGCTAACTAGCGTCTCCTGTCGGCTTCTTGGGCTCCTGCAGGCTGGCAGTGCTGTCAAGAGGGATGCGCCTCTCCTCCAATCATAGCTGAACCAGTAGTACAGGTCATGGAACAGTGCAAAAAAAAAAGAGGGGGGGGGGGATTAGGATCTGTAGAAATGAGCCTAGACGCATTAGCACCACTGAAGATTCCAAATTCAGGAGAAAAAACTGTTCTCAAAATTGCGTTAACAGCTGTAGCCTCTCTCACAGAAGCATGCATTTATTTGTGATAAAACAACCCTTAATGATTAAACGGTAATACTGGTTAATCTTTAACATCCCTTGTCCGGCCATGTGACGTGAAGTACCATTATATAGTAGTTAGGACTTTTTCGCTTCACTTTCATGTTTAATAATAATTCCGTATAATCATTTATTTGGCTATTATCCATGGTGCATGGAGACAGTGTAGGAGTAGGAGTATCATATAGTAATATAAATGTTAGATAAAAAAAAACTTACAATACAAAACTCATCTTAAAACAAGCAATACCTTTTGACAAAAACAAATCTTTTTCAGCTCAAACGTTGATTTATTACTGCTAATGAAAAGTATAAAAAAACCACACAAATGCTTACAAACGGTTAACATTTTGTAGTATCTGGAGTTTGCAACATATCAGGTGCCTCTTGAAAAAAAAATAACGCATTATAGGCTGCATAATTGATGCCACACAGACATATTCATTAACAAGCAGCTTTATCATACATGTATGATGCCTAATGTCGAACACGTACACATTCTGTGATAATAATCATTATGCAGCTTTAATGAAAAGCTCTGACATTAAATAACCGACAAGGCTCACACATGCAGATAAGTTGTGACCACTACTGATCGCCTGTTACCATCAATCATCCAGCAGCTTTTATGACACTCTGTCTTTTCATTTTCCAGGGTACATTACATGACTGTCCCACCATATTTTATTTTATTTTTATTTTATTGTTTGGGGTGGGCTAGCACTGTTAAATGTGCCTCTTTTAACAACCGGAAACCTACACATTCATCTAACAGGGACTTTCAGCCTACCCTAGGCGGATTAAAGTCATGAATAAGTTCTCTTGATATCACTCTTTTGAAATCATAATGTCCACCTCACTTTTCTCTGCCCCTGCACACAGCTAAATCAGATTTACAACAACTGTCAAAGTCAGGGATGACAGATAAATTAATCTTCTCTTCATGAGTTTATGTCCCAGGCATCTGGTCTGCTGATCCAGCTCTAACAAGCGCAGGGTCTCTACAAGCTGTCTTTTAAAGTTGATGTTTTCATGGCTGGAGATGAATTACCCTGTCATAAGAATCTATTTATACAGCAGTTAGAGGGTGGGGTTCCTCATCCAAGCCAGGATTATTTCATGGGCTAAGGTCCCCTTGCAGGGTTTCTCAAAAGTCTGAGTATTGTCATCCCTGCAGAGACACTTTAAAAAATTTTTTATTTAATTTACGGTGTGGCTTCAGTCAGATTAATTAATTCAGACAGGGGGGCTGCAGTCAGCATATAAATGATATCATTCCCCATGCTAGTAAACTATTTTCCATTGTTTGACCAACAATTTTTGATTACACCCAGCAAATTTAAATTGCACTGCATTTGGATGCGTGATGTCATAAACATGTTTATTATTTAAACTGTCAGATGTGTGTCTTACACTGGGCAGCCACAAACAGACGAGCAGCATTCAACAATTAAATCCCTCTTACAAACCAGCACAAGCAATGCAAAAGGCCGACTTCAGGCGCTAAGCAATAATGTACTAGCCTTAAAGCACATCTGAGCACATGCTGACTTGAGTGGAATTAAAAACGAATGTGAAGCATTTTGGAAGCAGAGAAAAGCGATCAGTGAAGAGAAAGAACCATCAGAGCTTCCAGCAGTAGTCGACCATGGGATCCATCAGTTTGCCCCTCACTGACATGGTCGCGCCCCGTCTCATCAGCCGTCACATGGGCTTCACCCCTAGCAACCGCCGTCTTCTCAACAAAAGCCCCTCTGATAGTACCCATTGCAGGCGTTCTTACAAGAAGTCGTCCTCTGTAAAGCAACCAATCAGATTTTAACGTCAAACCAGGGGGGGTAGAAGCAAAACACATTTTCAAAAAGGAAAACAACTGCTCGAAAGAGATTAGAGGTTTTTAAAAGGGACAGTTCCGCTGATTTGAATGTTAGCTTTTCTAACATTTAAAACTTTATTTTTTTCTCCGACTGACTAACTTAAGTTGACGCTTGGAAATGGACCACTTCAGAATAAACAGAGTCTACGCCATAAAAACTAACACAGCAAATCGGCCACTGAAGAAAAACAAAGAAGGTGTAATCTGTCAAGTTAAAGAGACAATTGGAGGACAGGCAACTCATTCATATGGACTATAGTAAGGACAAAAGTTACATTGTAGAGAATTTCAATGCACATTCAACAGGCAGAAACTTCAAATTTAATCTAAAGAATAATTCAACAAACCGAAAAATATTACTTTCTTTTATACTGGGTAAATGTTGAAGGTCCTTGTTACACACCAGATAGTGGAAGATAATGTTGCACAATCTAGGCTGAATAAAATCCTCTCTGCATTTTAGATGGAAATAAAATAGCGGATGCTAAAAATGTACAGAATGGTACAAAATGCTGCAAAATATCACAATGGTACATATGCATGGTCTTATGCTCGATTTGTTCTCCATGTAGGGATATTGATTGATATACAGATCCAGAAAATTGCTAATTTTAGCATGTCTGCATGTACTTATAACCAACATGAACATTATTAGCCCATGAGCTTTAATATGCAGAATCCCAGGATGTGCATTCAAGTTGGCAAGCAGTGCTTATAATGAAGAATACTGGGAAAAAATAAACACTTTTTCTTCAGCAATTGTTTATACACAAAATATGTCAGCTGACTTCAATGCATACTTTCCATTCATTTTTGACTCCAGGTGTGCATTTAAATTTCAGAACAAAATGTTAATAAAAGGCAAAGAAGCATACAGAGGTGGGATTCCATGGTGGAATAATATCATCCCTCGCTCACAAATCTCAGACCAAAACGAGGCCTTTGCTTATTGCTCCTCCCTGCCGAAGCACCGCGGAAAAACTATTACTTGAATCTGTTGGCACAATTTATATGATCACACCCTCCTTCCTGCAAACAGGTAGCCTACAGATCTCTTGATGGAAGTCCACACCAGAACAAGTTTGATATTTATAAAGTACAATAACACATAGACAACGATGGTGTTCTTCTAGTTATCTGATATCAACAACTGACAATTCTTTAAAAATCATAAAAAATAAATAATAAAAAAACTCGCCAGAAAATAGAAACCTTTGTTACTTAATTAAACTCTCTAATATGGTCATCATGCCAAAGGTCAGGATTAATTAGGACTCACTTCTACATTCCTAATACGTATTAAAAGCAGATATATGGAGTCAAAATACATGTAGAGTGCAGCATTTTTTTGTCTTTTTCATCAACCTACATATGTTACATATCCCTGTAAACAAAATCAGTATTAAGTATTGATTTCAAATAACAATCGTGTGTTGACGGAACTTAAGGCTGCAGTATATACACAGTGTGGTACAGTGTGGTTTCTTTCTACTCTCTGGCGATTCCTACCGAAAAAGACCCAATTGACAGTCCTCCAGGGCTCAGTACTCGATCCCATGCTTTTCGTCCACACCGAGTCAGTTGATAGCATGTACTATTTAGGTTATTATATACTTCCAAAATATATCCATCCATGTAGCCGTTTCCTGGGGGACGCAAGCATTTAATACTTATTTGGCTTCTGCATACATCCGAATGTAGCTGTGACGAGGCGGGTCAAGGTTCGCAGCACTGTAACCAGGTAAACAAAAATCATGGATACGTAGGGGAGCTGGTTTCCTCAAGGAAATAAAAATTACACTGGATGAGGTCTCCCCTGGAATCCCATTTATTTTGTTATTTAGTATGGAAATGACTCAGGGTCTCCCGACTCTTACATAATTTGGGACTCACTAGACGTCCAACAAGAAAAATGGGTCAAATAACTGTGATATAAGTGAAAATTTATTTAAAAATGTATATTTCATGGAGTTAGTTTTAATGCAAAATATTAAAAATAGAGTGCGAAACCAGTTTTATAATGCAAAAAAGACCAATGATTAGTAAACAAAAACTCAGGGAAAAATCTGCAGAGTATTAGGGCTTAAATTGTCTGTTCCATCCCAATCTACAAAAATGACTGCTTAACTAACCCAAATAGTTTTTTAGTACGTAGTTTATAAATATGCAACAGGTCTGTATTCCTTCTGTTTGTTTTTTTAAAGTACAATAGTGAGAATGGCTGGTACCAAATCAAAACTTGGACAACCCGCTAATCATATTTCTTCTACTCATAAAAAGACAAGAGCTATTAAATAGTTATTTTAAGTGCAATTAGCGGGTTGCCAAAGTTTCATTTGTTCTCAGCCGATGTCAAGAGAATAAGAGATGAAAAATAAAATTAAAGGATAGCAGTAATTATAATCATTACCAAATGATATATGTGTGTATATATATATATATATATATATACACATACATATATATATATATATATACACACACACACACACACACACACACACACACACACACACACACACACATAGCATATATACTGCTTGGAACAATTGATTTATAAAAATATATATATACAAAAAGTGAATCTTTACAGATCTGCTGAAAATGTATTTTTGATGCACAGGTAATTGAGTCTAAAAATGCACATATAAAAATGGTTTTCTACCAGGTAAAAATGTGAGGATACTTGCATGAAATGAATGCATTATTGAGTGAATAACTAAGTATTCACTCACACACAGCACACACACACACACACACACACACACACACACAAACACACACACAAGCAATACAATAAACGAGCCATCAAC
>JAOYSI010000011.1:2702274-2729620 GCA_025775065.1 Hiodon alosoides | reverse complement strand
ATTTTTGCTTTCCTATGATCAGCAAGTTGTTTTAATTGTTATAGACGCTGTTTTTATTACATTTGTAGAGTGCAGTGGAAAAAAAAAAATATATTTCGAGTTTGTGAAAACGTTTTAACCTGTTAAAGTTTGTTATTTTTTATCTAATTCAAAAACGACTCCGTCGTTTTATATTTTGTGAAGTAACTTCATATTTGTTTATTCAAATTTAAATTTGACGTTAAAATATACTTTAAAATTTGAATGCTTCAAAGTAATTTAATTCAAAACAACTACAATCAACCACTGCAATTTTAAGTTTTAGTTTTATTTAAACTGCATATCAACAAAAAACTCTTAACTAAAAAAACGCTGATTTTAGGTAACCATCACTTCGGCAGCGTTAAAAGACTTCCACCAAATACAATTGCAAACTGAATGCATCACTGATACTGAAAAATGTATCTAAACGAATCGTTAGAAAATTAAATCGGTAGAATAAAAACTGCTTCAGTGACGATTATAATTTATTAAATGTATTGTGCAATCATATTAATTTACATCCAGTGTCAAAATGTATACCTATAATTTTTCATAATGTTTGATCAAATTCAAAACATTTAATTTATTTTTAAATAGTGTTCCGGGTGACATCCATCCCAGGTTTTTTTACTCTCCAAAATGACCTGTCAAGTGGATTACCGTAGAAAAGAGATTAATAGGGGAGGCGGGTTGCAATAATAATCGTTTTGTTTGATGTGACAACTTTGATAGGCGTTGATTTACTTACAAACTGATAGGCTTTTAATTGAGCGCCTCCATCTAGCTTGAGATGAAAGGAAAAACGCATTGCAATGCTGCCCGATTTCCCTGGAGCTTCAATACTGATTAGCCATCTCAACGGTGAATAGTTCAGGGCATTTTAAAAGTTATTTTCTCAAAGACTTGGCACTCCTTTTTTTCTGCTCTTTTAAATAAACAAATTTCATTGTGAGTAAATAAAATCTAGTTTACATCCTGGTCAATAGTATTTTCATATTTAGACCAATATTTTTTGTGAAAATACAAAACAACATTAGAAAATACAAAACAACATTACATTGCAGTATTTATGTTTATGTGTCCGCATTTCCTTTAGATCAGGCTTGAAAATAAACGGTGACCCATATCAATATACCCATCATAATTCTCCCATGGCGAGTTAAATATCCTTTTCGTTTCCTTTTTTTTTTTTGCCATTAATTAATTTCAGGAGTGAATAGGCATAACTACTCTGTTCCATAAGCTCAAAACCAGCATTCCCAAAGTGTCCAGGATGCTTTCTGCTTACATTCACATTAGCCAAACAGGCAAAGTTTATTAAGCTTTCAAAAATACATTCGCATAGTCAACCTGTCTTTTCCAACACGAGGAATGGGGAATGGGGAATGATTAGGAAAATACGTCTAGTCCGGTTATCGAAACAGTAGCGCTTAGCACGTATGAACTAGTAAACAAAAGTTTTATCTTTTTTTTAAAAGATAGTTCTGTTTCGACTGTGGTTGTTACAATTGTTGAATAAATAAAAATGCATGGGCTGAGTTAAATCGTTTCCAGTATTATGGGAAGGGCAGGAAGGCTTTAATTTGAGCGGTAGAATTGGTAAAGAAAAGATAAATCCTTATTTTAAGGAATCTAGTTCGGGAATTATCTCCACCCCTCAGCGCTTTCTATGTCCCTCGCTTGTCAAACGTGTTTGTATCCAAGTGACCTTTTGTTGCTGTTGAAAATGGTATGGGCCACCAAGTCAACCAGGAAATAATGGTAAAGAGGTTATTGCTTACATTCAAGTAGACGTTGAGATTATCAAACTTTATACGGCCTAAGCATTTAAGTGACAAGATCCAAGCAAAATTATTTAATCGATTAAACATTTTTCCATCAAACGTTTATAATTCATAAGAAATTATGTTTAAAAGACCTAACGGTTCATTAGCAGTTCTTTCTTCAGACCAAATCGACTGCTAAATTGTAACACGTCGCAGAAAAACACTACTGTCGACGGTTAATAATTTACTGAAGTTATTGAATCACTTCAAGTGAGAAGAGCAAAAGTCGTTCATCCCAACATAAATACGCCTACATTCAGTTGCCTGTTAAACTCAGACTTGATTTACTAAGAAATTGTGGCAAATCTAAACGACACTTCTCGTGAGTGCCCTCTTTTTTTCTAATTTCTTTGCACTGGTCGCATCAGGCTTGTAATCAGCAACAAAAGCTGACATGAATCAAGGGCAGATTGACAGCGACTGACAATTGACTGATTGATTGCGGTCGAGTAGAATTGACAGTTGACTGAGAGGTCGAGATGGAAATAGAAAGGAGGTGTATATTAATACTGAAAACAAGTGACATTCACATTTTTCTATCTCAGCATTGGTCCTTTCCTGTCAACGCAAGTCTGATTGGGGAATTTAAACCAGACACAAAAAGTTGATCTTCCGTTTGCCGTACCAAATATGTGTACAAATAAGAGTAACTATCAAAACGCGCTTAACAAACCACAGCTTAAAATGAATTTGTTTTTGTAACGAATTTATTGTACGCACATATCAGTGGCAATAAGACAGCATAAACGTCAGGTTTTAAGTTATATGTTAGTAAAAAATAGTAACGTAGAAATATATATAATTATTTAGGAAAACCTTTAAAGCTTTTAATTTCTAAAACTAAGAAGAAATTAATTGAAACCCTCTGTGCGATACTAAAACAGTAATAAACACCTTACAACTGGCACTGTTTTCATTATCAGATAAATGTTTACTAGTATGAGCAGACATAATAAAAGTATTAACATAAAACCGTAAATTCGTTTGAATCCATTATCCGTCGAATAAGCGAAAGCGTACACAAAAACCAAAACATTAAGTAAGCCTCCTCCCCCAAAGTGGCAAAACACAGAATCGCATACAAAAAGATAACGTCACATCCCCTTGACCCTCCAATCACCTCGAGGTCCCATTTGATTGGAAGGCGGCAAAGGCTTTAATCTCAGACTAATTCAGATGCTTTTGAAGTGAATTTTTCTACCAGATCCTGTTGGAAGGACTAGCGTACGGACCTACTGGAAGCCACATAGTGATTTGAGCGTATGATGTAGACACAGCTACAGATCTGCGATAGCCTCGCATTCTACGACATCCGTGCCGCCGTTGATAAGGATTGTACGTTCGTCTTGGGACTCCTCGTTCTAAACTGCGTTTTTACAGAAGATGCTGATATAATTTTATATTTCGATAAATGCATTCTCTACTATTTAAGTGAGAATTGGGTCATGATCACATCGCCCTCGATCACTGCTCTAAGAAATAGTTTTGTTAATCGAGTCTGGGAAAACAGCGACTCTGGGAAAAATAGCGCCGCGAATCCAAGTAAACCTTTTCTTCACTCAGTTCCTCCTTCGGACCCTCTACGACAAGCTAATCGTCTACCCATCAAGATTTTGAAAATGCTTACGGCACGGGCAGGACACATTTTACACCCAGAATACCTCCAGCCCCTGCCATCTACGCCAGTTAGTCCTATTGAGGTAAGTTGTTATTATTATTATTGTTATTAATTTTAAGAGTAGGCTATTCCGTATCACACTTTAATATAATGTGAAATTTAAAATAATCTACTTCTCATATTGCAAAATACATTCCGTAGTTGGTTAATAAATGTACAGTTTAAAAGTGTATTTTAAAGGCTTTTGCTCCATAAAACGTTTTTCATGGGGTGGTGTTTTCATGCCGCTCTGTTTGTACGCAGTGCGTTACAGTACATATTCGTAGAAAACAGACGCGTCTGTTGAAATTGATAGGTAGGCCTATGTATAATTAGTCATTTTTATTTTTGTTTCGATTTTTAAATGTGTATTTATTCTATTCACAGTTAGATGCCAAGAAAAGTCCGTTGGCTCTTTTGGCACAAACGTGCTCTCAGATCGGTAAACCGGATCCTCCACCTTCTTCAAAACTCTCTTCTGTAACCTCAAATGGATCTACGGACAAAGATTCCAAATCCGGTCCCTTAAAAATGAGTGACATCGGAGTTGAAGACAAATCTAGCTTCAAGCCTTACTCGAAATCAGCAGAAAAGAAGGATTCGTCCTCCGGGGTTTCTACGGGAGATAAGTCTGGTTTCCGTGTACCTAGCGCCACCTGCCAGCCATTTACTCCAAGGACAGGCAGCCCGAATTCCTGCACTTCGGCGTCTCCTCTCCCGTCAGAGGTCAAAACAGGAGACAGAGAAGAAAAGAAAGAATCTGATGGTAATAAAAATAGCACATCAGAGAGGTCTGGAACACCCAGCATAAGCCATAGCAGGATAAGCGTCAGCTGTGCTGGAATTAACGTGGAAGTCAACCAACACCAGGAGACTACACCAGGATCAAAACCTATCACTTCCGACTCGTCGTCTGTATCTTCAGCTTCATCCGTTCTCGGTTCCGGACTAGTTGCACCAGTTTCCCCGTACAAACCTGGTCAAACTGTTTTTCCTCTGCCACCTGCTGGCATGTCATACCCAGGGACCTTGGCAGGGGCTTATGCTGGCTATCCCCAACACTTCCTGCCTCATGGAGTGACTCTAGATCCAACTAAATCAAGTAGTCATTTAATAAATGCTCAATTTGCCGCTGCAAGTTCGCTTGGCTGCAGTAAAGCAGGATCAAGTCCTTTAGCAGGAGCTTCGCCTCCATCGATAATGTCAGCTAGCATTTGCAGGGACCCTTATTGCTTAAGTTACCATTGTGCAAGTCATTTGGCTGGAGCTGCCAGCGTTTCGTGTTCACACGACGCCGCCGCTGCCTCAGCCCTTAAGTCGGGATATCCACTAATGTATCCAACTCACCCGCTACACAGCGTTCACTCTTCGCCACCGTCTTTTGCGGGACATCCATTATACCCTTATGGCTTCATGCTTCCCAACGATCCACTACCGCACGTTTGCAACTGGGTGTCGGCCAATGGACCTTGTGACAAGCGTTTTTCTTCTTCAGAAGAACTTCTCAACCACTTGCGGACCCACACTGCTTTCACTGGGACGGAGAAATTGATATCGGGATACCCTAGCTCATCGTCGTTAGCCAGTGCTGCCGCTGCAGCTATGGCATGCCACATGCACATGCCTCCAACTGGAGCCCCTGGAAGCCCCGGAACCTTAGCCCTTAGGAGTCCGCATCATGCGCTAGGACTAAGCAGCCGCTACCATCCGTATTCAAAAAGTCCATTGCCAACCCCAGGCGGACCAGTTCCGGTACCCGCAGCCACAGGTCCATATTACTCCCCATATGCATTGTACGGGCAAAGACTTACTACAGCATCAGCACTCGGATACCAGTGAAACAGACTAATGCTAAATGGAGGAAAATATACAAATAGACTTTTATATTAAATGTCCACTTAAGGACTGGATCCGTGGACCCATCGTATTTATTTGTTAGCTTAAAGCGGGACAAAATAATAATAAATAATAATTATTATAACAAAGAAATTCGAAGTGCATTACTTTTAAACTATAAGTAAAGTGAAACCCCAATTGTAGAATACGTTTTTTTCCATTTCGATGTTTTATTTGAAATTGCTGATTGTACTGTACGTTCTTATTTAATGTCTCATTGAAGAAAATAATTTACATGCATGTTTGTTACTAAAATCCCAGGCTGTCCTTTGTTTTAATTGCAATTATTTTAAAGGTGTAAACCATTGAACGAGAGTGTTTTTTTTTTTTTTTATGTATTCTGGAAAAATAAGACAATTCTATTTCAAAATCCGTGGTCTCCGTTTTCTACCCTCGGTATTGCGTCAGGGGAATGTGTTTGTTTTTGTTTTCCAGAAATGCGCCGAACTGCGTTTTTTCTTTTTTTCCCATACATTTTTGAATTAAGATATAGTGGGGTAGATGCACTGGAACAAATTGCATCGGTTATCCGTTGAATCAAATATCTACTAGTTATTTACAAGAAGTGGTTTCTCTAAATATTTTGAGAGATTATGTAATATTTTCACAAATTCGGACCGCGGAATTTTTCTTCATGCAACAGTGGTAATTTTCTCTGGAGCATTTGTTTTGAAATTGGAGTTAATGCACATTTGTCCTGGAAAAAGTCGTTTGTATGAAACATTAAAATGGCCTGTTAAAATTGTGTAAATAATTGAACTAATTGCTTAGAATTTTTTTGGTCAATATTCTAAGGAATAAAGAATGTTGGTTATGTGCCTCGACAACAGTTACATTTGATCCAACCGAATGAATAAAATATTGCTATACATTTTATATACAGCCTCTTAAATGGCATTTGTAATACTTTAAATTAATTCAGATCTATGAAGTAATCACACATGTATTTGTTATTTTAAAAACAAAGTTCAATTTGCAATGTGGTTTTCGGAAGCATACGTGTATAATCGTATTTCAGAAGCCAAACCAGGGAAGTCGTACGCTACTAATATATTCGTAACTTTATGAATACGTGTAAGCTTCGTGTTTAGAATCATGTCATTTATCGTTGTCTTTTGATTCAATAGTAAATTGCACACAGTTTGCACTGCCGCCTTTCAGGCGATTATTTAAAACCCTCTTGTCTGTAAAATTGTTTAATGTCACAAGTTATAGATTGAAAGTGTTTTGTATAAACCTCGAACAGAGAAACCGTCTGTGTAAAAAGCGTAAATATATTTAGGCAGTATATGGCTGAAATAAAATCAACCCACCATTTACTGTGATGTGTTAGCGAAGGTTGGCTACACTTGAACATAAAAAAAATAAGGGGAGGGTATACGATCTACAATTAGAGATATCATGGTACCCCCCAAAACATAAAAAAAAAATTCAGTTTATTTAAAAACAGGTATTCAATTACATTTTTCGTAGTTAACGTGTTTTGTTAAAAAAAAATACTGTAACTAAATATAAGCAGTATATATAAACAAATAGGCCTGTAATATTACGAAGCTGTCTACCCAGATTTTGCTAAACATTTACATTGCAAAGTACAATTGTATTATTTCGCTTCTTACTAAACGTGTCAGCGGTCAGATATCAGTTTAAATTCGCTCTAATTCAGTTTTAATGTTTTTTAAATTTTGTGTGTTTTTCATAACAGCAAACATTTAAATGATTTTATACTTCGGAAGTGACAATGACTGATTTAAAGTAAGATTTGTATTTTTAGAAATATACACCTGCGGTAAATTAAAATGCGAGCTGTTTCAACTAGGTAGGCACCGGGATTATCTCAGCTTCTCGTGAATTAGTTATGGAAACCCGTTAGTACTGCCATCAGTTTTAAACATTAAATAAAGATAATGAAATATTATTTGCATATATAGATAAACGTGCTTTATAGAACATTGGAGGTTTTTGCATATAAGAAAACGGCGTTCTTGAAATGTTTTAAAAGATGCTGCTATGCAGACATGAGTGTTTTCATGAGAATATTCACTTTCTGGTGTATGAATGCACATTGTAATGAAAACTTAATTAACAATGAAGGCATCTATAAAAAGTGGATGAAAAATTAAATGGGTGAAATACACAGACAATATCATTCAGTTTGTAGGCTACCAGTGAATTAATCCTAACAGTATTCAATTACATGGCTATCTAGCTATAGTCTACTGAACACATTACGATGTTAATAAAGAACATAATAGGGATATGATTATGTTCCCCCTATTTATAATCTAGGCACATTTTTATGTTTATCAATGTTTTTGTTAATCAGCAACCAGCAATAGGTAGACCAGTTTTCACAAGTTCTCCAGTGTGTAGCACAGAAAGAAACACCACGGGTAAGTAACAGGCTGACGGGCAAAAAACTTATGTCAAAATACCAACCAAAAGAACCATTTTACGACCCGGGTGTTTTTTTCTTTTAGTATTCACTGAGTAAATAACTAAGCTCGCAAGCCGAAAAGGCTTGGAATTTAAGGTAAAGACACTAAATAAAACGTTATCTAACACGCGTTGATAACGTTATTTCACTGTCTGTTATTACCTACACGTAACCATTCTGTCTCACTCAATAGTTTGCCCAAACCCCAACGAAGTTATCTGATCGTATGATTAAATATAGCAAGGGAAACCCCAGATACGTATGTACGTAAGTGAGATCGTTTAGAACCCCGCGGATTTAGTAGGACCGACTAGCCTACTGGAAATCTGGTATTTGAGACTAGAGTGCAACATTTCAGCTTTCTGTCTTGCTGGATCGATGAATTGTTGCTTTGTTATCTTGGTAATATCCATCTCTAAAAAACCCTCATACTATATAAAATAACCTTGTCTTGACCTATGTTCAAAGCAAAGCTTTGAATGAATAATGTTACCTCATAACTGGTAGAATCACGGTTCTTTGAGATTCTGACATGATCGCGGAGGTGAACCCATAGACATGCGATAAGTCTGTTAAAGTTATTTAAACACACACAAATCAGTTTTTAAATACTATATAACACTATTGATCGGTTGTAGTAGCGTGTGTGTCCTCGTTTCCAGCTAAATCACTTTCGGAGATGACAACGCAGGTTTCTTTACACCATCAAAGTTTAAATCAGGGAAAATAAACGCACATTCTTGAAGAGATCCAATATCTAGTGTAAAATGCAAGTGATTTTCTGGGTATCAGATCAAATTAATTTAATGCAGCCTACTATTTGCTACTGTTTTACATTGGCCATTTAAAAATGTTTAAAACAGATCATTATTTTAAAAAATTATCCTAAAAAATACAAGGAAAATGGCCTTTTACCAAGATCTGCATTATCAGAAATTTGCATTTACATCAATACCCACACTATGATGGCCATATTAAAGTTTCAAACAGAAAACAATTAATAATTTCTTTCTCCACCTTTACCATTCATATATTGCACTCCCGTAATACATGGCATAAAAAAGTAAAAATAGCACTGAATACCAAGTCAGTACTGAAAGTGTAATCTGTGTCAATTTTTTTTTTTTTTATGTAACTAAATATAGGAAAGAACAACGATAAATAAATAAAAAAAATATTTAAAATACACTTGGATATAACCAAATGGATATAACATACTACAAACATTTGAAAGTTGTATTACGTCTTGGTAATAATGGAATCTAAGTGTGTTAATAGTCGGCCAACATTATAAATAACAGAACAGTAAAAGAAGGGAGTATATAAAAAACAATAAATCAATTTGCATAGTAACAAACCTAAAAGATCCAGTACAATGACATATTTTAAAATAGTTTTAGGAGAGGTTTTTCAATGATGGACACCATCATACAATATTGATCATGGGGTAAAATCTTTGTTCAGTAATGTAGTTTTTATAAAACATAGATGGCTATGGTAGACTTTTTAGGAGTTTTGCTGACCGTGTTTTATTCTTGAAAGCATGCCGTTTTTGAAAGCATAGTCTCCAATTGAAAACACTTCACCATACTCTATGATGAAAGGGTTTTCCTTGTAAGGAAATAACTCTTAGGAGGATCTGTGTTCAAAAGAGTCTTAGCACATTTATCAGCTACGTATATCAAACAATATAAAAATGCATGCAATGCAATGTTTATAATGCAAAACTACCACAAGGGGTTTTGCTCCAACCATCACCATCTGCATATGACTCAACAGGTATAGGATGAATAGTTACCATTGAGTGCTCATTAATAAGGCATTTGTATCACTCAAATTGGTTCAATAGATTACAGGGGGAAAAAAGAAGGAGGCCCTGCTGCTCTGGCTTCTGTCTTACTCAAACTAACACCTGGTAAGGAGGGATCACGCTGTGACTCACACCTAAACCCATGTTTACAAAACAGAGTACCTCTGATATACATGTTTAATCACTGGGTGTGCAACAACTTAAAACACATGCTGCGAGCCTGGTTGTTAATAGCAAATATGAAGTACAGCCGTGTTTCATACCTACTAAACTTTCAGTTCCGCATGAGGGCAGCTTCCAATATCAAGTTAAAATTATTTTAATTTAATGTTAATTTGATGAATTTAATCGCATGGCTCTAGCTAGGTCTACTGAGACTATTTGCCAAAATTGTTCAGTACACTACAATAAAAATCTTAAATATGATTGTTTTTAATAAACAACATCCGTACACTTCAAAAACTGTTAACCAAAAAATGTAATTGTTTCTAGAATTATCCATGAAGTAGATTATAGTGTTTCCAGTTTACCACACGAGGACAGTATAGCAAATTATTTCTAATTACATCATTGCTAGAAATATCATTTCCTGGCTTCTTCAGACTATTTTATGTGCGGTTCTTAAATATTAGCCAAGCAATAAAGGTTGTCAAATGCACTAAATTAAATATAATAGGTTTTAGTAACAATTAAAATCCATGTAGAAGTAGTTGTATTTATTACAAAAAGTAAAGAACGGTACCATACTAATGTCTTCATGAAGTTTAAATCTACTGAATAGTGTAAGTAACTTTGTAAAGTGACTGCTATTTATATTTTTATTTCTAAACCTGTAACCTATAAAGAGGCTTTAATGTGTGTGTATAGATCTATTCATGTCCAGTTTTTATGTACCTATCTATAAATGTGCTTTTCATTCCCTTTCAGGGAAAGGTGAAGACTCATTTCCATCATAACATAGACATAGATATATTCTAAAAAATGGTCTGAATTTAAATACGCAAATGGACTACTACTGTATTGGTTCTCAAAAATTATCATATTTTCTTTGCAATGCTAAGACTCTGTATTATAAAAGTGACATGTTAAAATGCATTGCAATAGTCCAACACAATGATATATTATGACACAGGATGTGGGACATTTCCACAGCTTTTCTGATTGCAGTAATGAAGCTGTAAACCAAATAGCATGAAATGAAGCCAGGCTTTACCATTTAATCAGCTCGTAAACAGATCTACCACATCAAGCAAATTACGTTATTATCCATCCAAAGTAAATCATGCTAATCTCAAGAGATAAAGCCAACATCATTAATGGTCACATGATATATTCATCAACACTAAACCATCCCTTTTGACATCCTAACTGCTACTCCCACAATGTATGACAATGTAGCTTATACCTAACATTTCACTCAGTTATAAGACAGCCCTGAATCTTGTTTGGTTTTCACATTTCACATTTTAAGTGCTCGTCACAGACGATATACAAAAGGAAAATCGCAATCTCCGTAATTCACAATATGCTTTCACAGCCTAATTAAGGTTCATTTTGGGATAGTACTCTATTCCATTGAACATCTGCGGTTTTGGACAAAGAAAACGTTCTTATGTCTTGTTAAAACATAAATAATTTGACTTTAACCAATGCTTTCATATTGGTTTTCACTGTCCAAAACATTTTCTTTCATACTATCATCATTGTTTAAGAATTGCTGGAAAACTCATTCTTTGTAATCAAACCGTTCTCAGTATTTCTAAATAAACTACGTAACAATCTGTGGAACTTCATAGCATTTTAAGTACATGTAATTGAATCTAGCCTCTTCGGTTACATGCATGAATATGTAAAGTTCATTGTTGTACTTATATATTAATCACTATGGAATACTGAAAAGGGGTCAACTACATGGACAAAAGTATTGGGACACCTACACATTACACCTACAGGAGCTTTTATGACATCCCATTCTAAATTCATAGGCATTAATATGGAATTGGTCCCCCCTTTGTAGCTATAACAGCTTCCACTCTTCTAGGAAGGCTTTCTACAAGATTTTGGAGTGGGTCTGTTGGAATTTTTGCCCATTCCTCCAGAAGAGCATTTGTGAGGTCAGACACTGATGTTGGACGAGGGCCTGGCTCGCAAGCTCCGTTCTAGTTAATCCCAAAAGTGTTCAATAAGGTTGAAGGTCGGGGCTCTGTGTGAGCCAGTCAAGTTCTTCCACACCAAACTCATCCAACTATGCCTTTATGGACCTTGCTTTGTACACAGGGGCACAGTCATGCTGGAAGAGAAAAGGGCCTTCCCCAAACTGTTTCCAAAGTTGGAAGCATGTAATTTGCCAAAATATCTTGGTAAGCTGAGGCATTAACATTTCCCTTCAGTGGAACTAAGGGGCCTAGGCCAACTTTGTGGAAATGACTTTCAGCATGACTGTGCCCCAGTACACAAAGCAAGGTCCATAAAGGCATGGTTGGATGAGTTTGGTTTTGGAAGAATGGGGAAAAATTCCAACAGACACACTCTTGTAGAAAGCCTTCCCAGAAGAGTTGGAAGCTGTTATAGCTGCAAAGGGGGGACCAACTCAATATTAATGCCTATGGATTTAGAATGGGATGTCATAAAAGCTCCTCTAGGTGTAATGTGTACACCTAATGTAGGTGTCCCAATACTATAGTGTATATAAGCAATTTTTTTTTATTTACGAATAAAACAGGTATAATATTTATTGCCCATCATGCCATTCATTGGAATTAAAATACATTTAAAAAAACAGAAACACATTAACTCATGGCAGAATAATTGTTAGGGGGTGAAATTGTTGAAATAACAACACTGACATCAAATTACTGGTTGTCACAACAACTTGATAGACAATAAAAATTAACAGGCACAGCTCAGCTTGTTTTGTGTTCACTGTGGAGGTACACAAAAGCAATCTGAGATTGCCTTTGACATCCAGCTGTAAGGTTTTTAAGCATAAGCTGTTTTGTTTTTTTTAGTCATATCCAAAAAATAAAATGCATCCATCAATACACTGACCATACAGTATATGTTTTGTTTTTTTTTTTTTGCAAATTTTTAAATGTTGGTTTATTTTATTCAGCAGGGTAGTACATTGACCGACTCACTAACAAGAACAATCAGATAAATATACTACTCTGAATAATAGGTAAATGTCTTTGAGTAATAAAAACGTATATACGCTTTATATGTTCACATGGGCCAGCCACATGCACTGCACCGCAGTGTTCAGTAACACATGCTGCCAGTTAACTACAGGTAGTTGCAAAAATTGATAAATGCAGGTCCGGAGGGGAGATAAAGTAAATTGAGTTAAGTTAGCTACCTAGCTAGCTATAGCTGTCTGCCTTTACAAATCAGGCCTTTTCAAATGCAGGCCTTTTTTTTTAAGCCATCTTTTTTCACGAATATCCAAACCCTAGCAAGCTAGCTAGCTTTACAATATACACTATACGTAAAAAATATTCTTAAATCTAAAACATGTATATTATAATGCTATTTGAGCTTTTAGTATAAGCCGAAATAGTTATCTATTGAGTGCAGGATGTACATACAATATAAGTGCTAGATGTACATACATAAATAATAAGAATAACAATAACAATAATAATAATAATAAGTATGACTAATAAAAATGTTATTTAAAAAAAACTATGTACATTTGATCTATAAAAGCAATCAGGCACTTTTTTCTTTGGAATACTAGCTCAGAAACAAGCAGACACATTTGTCTGGCCAGTGATACTGTTTTAGTTGAGCTTGTTGACAACAAGTTCGAAGACAAGCGTACAATTGGTTCCTTCACCCAGAGATTTTGGTCTTTAGCAGAACGAGCTAATCATTTCTCTTTTTGGAGGTTTTGCCTCACGTGCGGTGGTTACACTGCTGCCAACCAGTAACTAGCTTAGAGTAGCTCAGCTAGTTACCTTTAAAAAACTAAACATGAGAAATAAAAAAATAATAAAAAATAGAAATGAGAAATCGAGAGTGAGTGGGGCTACAGCTGCTGAGGGTGAGCATCGTCTAGAAATTTGGCCATAATATCACCACCCCTACACTACAATTTCTTTTGAGAGTTTTTTTTTTTTTTTTTTTTTTTACATAGCACCAACTTATTTACACATATTATCTAAAAAATATATCTTATTATTCATATTAAATGTTTGCAGAGATACAACACAATCATTTTAATAACATAAAAATGTACATACCATTTAGACAGTTACAATTGTTGCTCAGATGTATTGAAAACATTTGTTTAAAGAGGGTATGTTAAGAATGGCGTAGTGATACTAACAGCTCTGACCAGGAGATAAATGGTCTCACTATTCACTAAAAGTGCGCTTTAGGGCAATTGTAGCTCCTTATCATTTTTATTGCTTAATGTTCTGTCATGTTAGTGGTAAAATTCTGTGTTCAATCACTTACTTTTTTTTTTTTCCTAGCCAGAAGTGGAGATAAGACTAACTGAAAAAATGTGAGGTATGTGAGGTAACAGTGATAATCAGCATTTAAAAATGTTAACATGCAATTACAAAGAGCACACTGAGATGCAAGAGCAAAAGGCTTCATAGTTCTATCTTCCAATAGATGTCATTGTAAGAGATGCTTATATTCATAATGACAAACGTCCAAATGATAAATGCATGTTGAGTCTATTTGCATTGGCTTTATTGAGAGAACGTGTTTTACAATGAGTAGGGGAAAAGACAGATTGACAACAAGTCTGCCTCTAAACGAATGTGCATTGCTGTAAAAACAACATGCTGGTAAATGTGTCACATAGATATTTTGTAATGAAAGGCACAGTACAACAGTATTTTCCCCCCATTTTTCTTAACAAGTTAATTACTTAAAAGATTGCATTTCAATACAAGAGTCTGGATTTGAAACATGTCCATGTTTTTCCTTCACCATTAAAAGGGAAAGTCATTCTTTGTGTCTTGGAGGGGTTCCCAACCTTATTGTGAACCTATGACTAAATACCCCTTATATGAATATGTGGGAGAAACTTACAGAGTGCCTTCTGCTGAAAAAGGTCAGAGACCTAACTGTGTTCCTCTCAATTTAGTTTTTTCCATCAGTGGTGATGGAATCCTATGTGCTGCATGACCTATTCCTATCAATTTTCCTTGGGCGAACACCTGTGCTTCTCCCTTAATAATTGAGTCTGAACAGTGAAAATGTTACCCATTTCCCTTTGGCACTCCGGACATCTGGTGAAAAAACTGCCTCGATGGCACCTCTGCGCATTGATAAGCTCGCTGCAATGAAGGACCAAAAGTGTGCCAGCTCAGAGATAGTGACACCAAAATGTGGGTTCTTTCACTAAGAAAGAACTTAAAAATAACAAGCAAGAGTTAAACCATCGACACCCTACACACACTGAGCTTCACAGGAGGAACAATGCAGGGATTCAATAACTACACTAGGAATAATAAAACAAAACAGTTGCCTGTCAGAAGTTATACTCAATGAATGAGGGCCAAACAACTCGGTTTCTGTTATTCTTAATTTTCTCCCATTGGCTGGTAAACGCTGTTCTGCCTAGATTTTGGATGCCCACAGTTTATACTTGCTGCTGAATCTTTGACAGCGCGTTCTCCCATCTTCCTTTTGAGCTGACTACAAACATTACTGGTTATGGAGGCCTCAGAAAACGCGTATGACCACCCACCAATGACCGCCATTCACAATGGGCCTATCTACGTCTACGTCTGGGGGGGCATTACTGGCGCCACCGGTGGACATCATAAACGCCACAGTGAGCACAATCAGTACCAAAGTTGGCCTGAAAAATGTCAGTAAATTGCATGGCTTTGCATTTGAAATGTTTCAGCCTCTCAGTTATGTAGTGGACCATTCTGAATATGTTATAATATCTGAATATATTTAAAATGAGAATGAGCATGATTGAAATTGAGGGTACATCACTATAACCGTTTTTAATTTGGGGAAAATATGTTGTTACGTTTCCTAAGGACCTACGTTTTCCTAATATCCCGTTATCATATTGTTAACTGTAAACATAGCTTTCTATAATGTCCAAGATATAAGATAATATAGCATTATAAACTAATGCTTTATTATACCCAACAAAGGCGGAGATTATGAATTCACAACAATGGAATGCATTAAGTTCTACATCTCATAATCATATGTAATGCCAGCAAACAGGCTTGTGTCTACACGTACACACACACACAGAGTTGTTGTATACAATATAACAGTAGCAGCCTTAAACTTTGGAAGTTTTGACTGTAAGTACACTTCAATAATACTAGACATTCTTTAAAATTTTATAACACCACTGCATATTTTAATCAGTAGGGAAATCATCTGTAAACCAATTACATTTTACGTTCCTGAATGTTTAACAGGACCTGAAACAAGTCTGTTATCGAAATTAGCAGAGGGTTAATTAAAATACTCTGGTCAATACTAAACCTAGCGCGCGTATAAAAACAATTATTTCACTACAGTAATTATTGGTAGTTCTGTTTCTCTTGCTGGTGTGCAAGACTGTGTGAGTGTATTGTTTTACATTTCGTACGCGATTGTTTTCTGGAGTTCTCGAAATGCGCATAAACCAAACACTTACTTGCCAGCTTGAAAAATACTGATAATAATGTAACCACCGCATCAGGCTTGTATTGTTGACAAGTTTAGCTTACCTTGTTTAGTAATTCTTTTCTTCACAAGACGAATCCAGCAGTAATTTCGTTCGATTTTGTACACTGTAATAATAGAAACTTTATGTTAAATTGTCTCTTGGATTTCCTGAAAAAAAGTTACATACTTCCGAATCCAAGTAAAGAAATCCGACTGCAAAATATTGATCGCCCCCCTATTTTTCCCGACGAAAAAGGGCAAAATAACAGGGGATCATGGGAGGCAACGTAACGTATCAAGGAAAGTGCCTGAAAACTTAAACTTTCAAATACAAACATAACATACTTAACGATCTCGGCTCTGCTCTCCACAAGGATAAAGAACTATGTTTTTCTTACTGAAAATCGATGTTCGTTTTCGAAAGGCCTATATGTGGTCAATGAGCAACCTTGAGGGCTTAAAACAGTGTTTTGTCGTTTTGTTTTTAAAATTAATTTTAATTAATTAATCTTATTTTAAAAGCAACGTTTTAACGATAAAATCAAAAAGTTTACGATAAAATAAGAGTCACTATGTGTGTTGTCGCTTGCGATCTTCAGATTTGATCTGACGAGAACAGTCCACTCCCCCATGCCCGATTAACTATTTTTTAAGGTGCCAAAGGTTTCCCGCGTAATTTAGCGTGGCATTATAATTTGTTTTAATATCAGGAAACTCATCGAGCGAGACCCCTATCACGGCGTGATGGCTTTGATTTAATCCGAATCTTGCTCTTGGTAACAGACAGCTATTGCAACCATATTTACTATTTACATATGTAATATTTCATATTACAAGTATTTACATCCATGCTCATTTTTATTATGAACATTAATATTGGCAACAACTGTAATAACAATTATAATGTTAATCACGCTGTAAATAAATGTTTATCTCTGGTAAACACAACTTTAGCAAATTTTTCAGTATATTTGTTACAGGGCAGGGCAATCTAGTCGCACCTTAATTTGAGGTACCGTTGTACAGGGTAACAACAGTTCTATCTCTGTTACTAGCTCTCATCACAACCAGTCAGGCAAGAAAGTGAGAATGCAAAAAAAGTTAAGGGATTCAACCATTAACCGTTTAAATCAACTTTGTGCACTGAGTCATCAAAAAACAGAATAAGATATTGTCAGGTGACTAATGGGGACTAAGGGACCAACAGTGACATAGTTGAGGCACTTTCAGGCCACCAGACTGAGACAATTCATCTTCCTCACCATTTTGGGCAACATTACAAATCTTACTAAAGAGCCTATACCCTCATAGGTTTCGATGCGCTGCTATATTCGTGAATTTTACAAATAGTTGAGTTGTGGTTTGGAAGTATCCATGTCAGCAGTAACTGCATTTTCCCAACATGCAACCACTTCCTTTACAGGTTCCTTACCACCAAAACATGTTGCAGGTGTGACAAATGCCTGGGAGGTGAAATGAGTACCAGTTTAACATTAAAAACGGATCCTGGAGTAGTTTTAGAAGCCATACTCCTACCATGCAAATTACCAGCAGAGTCCACAAACCGCATTACAGAAGTTGTCTGTTTTCATTATCCATTACTAAGGCATGGTTTGAGTTGATTGCGATAATAGTCTCGTCCCCTGCCCAGGTCAGAAGTGTAATTTGGTTGATGTGGAAAATGCTACAGGTTACTCTGAGGTATGTAACAGTAACTCCATTGAACGGTTTAGGCTCAGTTTCAAAAATGTGTCCGTCATCCTTAGACTGATAGCTTGGTTGAGTGTTTCTATCAGATGCTCAAATGGATACAGAAAAAGTAAGCTGACAGGAACTAGGACTAGACTAGGGGGCAGCTGGCGGTGTAGTGGTGGGGGAAACGGGCTTGTAACCAAAAAGTTGCACCCAGCCGTTGTACCCTTGAGCAAGGTACTTAACCTGAATTGCGTCAGTAAACATCCGGCTTTACGAATGGATGAATGTAGAAATTGAAGCTCTGTAAGTCGCTTTTGATAAAAGCGCCTGCTAAGAAATGAAATTGTAAATTATGCTCTCCCCAATTTACTAACGATGGATTTCAGTTTATAGTAATATATTCAGCCACTCAATCTCTTAGAGATTAGTTAGCTAAAGTGAGCATTTTGTTTCTATTCAGTTGATATTTTTCACACCCAAAAAGGATTTATAAATGAATGACACCATTGCCAATATTTGAACTATTTTTTATTAATAATCATGTGGATTGTAATGGATTGTAAATGGAAGGGAAAAAAATTATGTTGGAAAAAAATACAAACAGAGGGCCTTTGAGACTTGGTCAGGAGAAATGTTACTGTTCCAATATAGAATAACACGTTTTTGTTTATTTAAAAGAATGCTCATAAATGCCCTTAATTTCCCTCTTCAAGTCTACAATAAAGGGAACCACTGCTGTTGTCTAGGCCCATTCTTAGGCTTATTGGGCAAATTATGAATGGAATATTCTATGTATATGTTGAAATTGTTGTAACATGTGTAATTTGACTCAGGCTGCAGTATTTTCATTCTTCATTCTTCTTTATTTTCTGATGGTGTGTTAGAGATTTCTTTAAATGGGTGCTTTCACAGAATAACCACATAAAGTGACACAATGATGTATGGCACGATCTTCAATATCAGAACCTTTGCAGAAACGGAATGCCAAGACCTTGGGGAATTGAATCATCTTCAGGAGCACAATTGCACAACAGTCGTAAGTGGATCATTTTTAATTGGTTTAAACTGATTACTCAAAAATTTTGAAATATCAAAGACCAAGGATAGAAAATGCTTCATTCCTAAGGCATTATGAGCAAAACAACCACATTAATAATTTCAATGGACACAGTACATTCATGTGTATGTCTTATTGTATTTTCATTGAATCTTACATGGTTTGTAGAAGCTTCTTGTGTACCAAAATGTACTCTTTTATACATGTACACACAACTTTATACACAACTTCAGGAGCACTTTACCACATGTGAATCAGGTAGATTTTAATGTTTCATTTTAATATTTCGCTGACTTCTATTCCCGGGCCTGGAAATCAAAGATACATCTACAGCCTTTTTTAACAAATCAGCAAGTAAAAAAAAAAAAAAAAAAATTAATATATGGACCATAGAAAATATGCACTCCTATGCAAAACTGTAAAGGAAATATAAATTGTTTGCTATACTATGTGAGCAATAGTAACCTATTCAAGGTAAGATTATTATGAAATAAGAATAGCCTGTTTACTTTTAGCTTCTGTCAGTCTACTCAGTCCTGCATCTATTTTAAGTCTGGCTATAGCTCTACGTTGAACAGTAGCCTACTTCTGTGGCCACGTCAATCAAAGCCTGGTTTCTGAAACGTAGACTCAAGATTATTTATTATTACCTCCTCATGCTTTTTAACTAGTAATCCAATTTCCTAACTAGACAACTCATACAAAGTGTCAGATATAATATACACGCATGAATTCCTTAGGAGAAAAGTTTTTCTATTTCAGCATAAACAGCACGAAACTCATAGAAATAAATCAAGAAGTGTGTGGAGTCATTCTGAAAGCTATTTAAAGACCCACTAAAAGTGCATCACAAGCTTTTAGCCAGATTACCCATAATGATAAAATTATCATCACAGAATGTGTTGTAAAGAAAAATAAATCTACTTTCTTGACAGGTAGGAACAAATTTGTGCATTTTGTAAGGTAGTCTGCTTAAAAATGCAAAACCATGTAGAATCTGTGCATATAAAAAGCTATAATTGTTTCATTATTTAAGAACTGTATTCCTCTGTGAAAGTGCTTAGTTGTCATCAGGTTCTCAATACAATGAAAAACATTTAAAATTTCATTTAAAAAAAACAAAAAAAAAAAAACAACAGAACTTTCAGTAAAATGAACTCTACACGAAAATAAATATTTTGGGAATTAAATATTTAAATGGAGAGACATTTTAGAATGTTTTGCACAAACTTTCTCCTAGAAACAAAATTTATGCAAAATGTATCTTGCGTTTAACTATTATTCTTCCACCTAGGGGGTGTTTAAATCTTAAAAATCTTTAAACACAGTTATGTAAAAGTGTGATTAGGGGGTTGCTAAAGTTTTGATTTGGTCCCCGCTATGCCTCCACAAACCATTACCTTTACTCAAGGAAACTGTGACAATGAAATACCCAAGGCTTGTCAACTCAGTTTGGAAGGTTAATATATGTCATATGACATATTTTCAATTACAGCACTTGCTGTATGATTAAAAAAACACATTTCAAGTAATGGTGATAAAAAGTTGAGGCCAAATACTTCCCACAGTTTATTTTATGAATAGTAATAATGCATATCATTAGGAATCATTACACCTCTTTTGGCTTATTGTTATACATATTGTTGTATGTATTTTGTAGTCTTCATGTTGTCTAACTGTTTTCTTTCATTAATACTTTGAAGGCTTTAGTTAAAATATGATAATATAATTAGCTCGATAAGCAAACGCAGTATATTTTCCAAGAGGCGATAAAGTCTTTTCTGTAGAAAAAAAAAAGAACATACCTATTTGAAAGGAATTTGGCTTGCATCCACTGTACCAGAAAAAAAAAAAGACCAAAGCTATATTTAAATATTCTAACTGAACCTCTTTTCATTGGTTGTAACTTCAGTAGGAAGGGCTTTCTATAAATGGCGGTCATTTACAAGCTGTCATGCTGGGTAGAGACCACAAACTCAAGTCTAGTGAACAGCACATATCTACCAGATACCAGCTTTTTCAACTTGGAATTCAGTCTACTTGTCCGCTTGATTGAGATACTTTCCTAATCCCAATTAATGTGAAAGTACAGCATCTGCTATGACAACACATCAAATAAATGTTTGATATTACACACATCTGGATTGGAGATAACACTTCACTGACAGAAGTGAAAAGATCATATTCATCATTTGTTTTGTTTTTTGAAGAATTTCTTCTTCTGAGAGTGGACATTTGTTTAGTGGAAAGAAATCTAACACTCTTTGTTACAGTCAACTTAACTATCCCATTTATCTACCTATAATCTTTTTTGTTCTTTGTTTTGACAGATATATGTATATTATCACGGGCACAGGTGGTTTTATGGACCCAAACGCTGACACAGAGACACGGAAACGAATGGGTGAGGAAAACGCAGGATTTTACTTTTTTACAAAACAAAGTGGTGTAACAAAAAACACTGGTCAAACCGACAAATAAGACTATGAAAAAACACTATGACAGAGACAGAGACCATATTTTTAATACACGAGAAGTACCTCAAGAAAGACTCGGCCAAGCACAAGACAATCTGTCAACGAGTGGTGAAACAAGACATATATATACATATATAGTGTATATAGGGGATGGGCAGATGATTGATAAACAATGACTAACACTGGTGACTGATTAGGGGAAATGTTAGTGCAGGGCGAATGAAAACAATGGATGAATGAAACAGTGCACATGGGTTAGTGGAATGTTAATTGAATGATTGGTTGACTGAAAAAACGTGACGGACTAACAGAAAAGGTGAAGGTGAAATGTGACAGATATGTTGACCAATTTGTTTTATCGGTTATTGTACACCACATTTGCTTATCCAATTCAGGGTTGCAGTGCACTAGAGTCTAACCCAGCAGACACATGAGGCAGGGTACACCCAGGGTGTAGTCCAATAGCACAATGTCACTATTTACACCTGGTGCAAACAACATCTGCGTTTTATTCCTAGTACCACTCACTGAGGGTCCCATTGGCTGGGCTACGGGCAGCTTTCTGGGTTTCAGTTCTCCATAAGCTCACTGTTGCCGTTGTACTCTAAACACAAAAGATGACTGATAACATAAATATTAAATCCTTATAAAGTATAAAGAATACATTTATCGCTCTGGATGAGAAACCCGTTACGTTTGCTATTGCTTCTCGAACGGACATCCGGGCATTTACATTCTCATACATTTTTATGGTTAGATTTTGAAGAGAATTTTATACATTAGTACAAGCTAAATAATGGATTTAAACCTGTGGCAGATACTCCCCTGAATTTAAATAACGTTTCTCCTTTCCACCTTTACATTATAACCCTTTGGACATTCTTAAACAGTTTTTGAGATTTAAGTGTAACATAGTAGATAATAGATAATCGTGCTATAACTTTAAATAATCCAATTTAATCTCTTTCAGGAAATTCCCTCTCTGCATATATCTGACAATGATATATTCTAAACGGAAAATCATTTATAGTGTAGAAGTAATAATATATTATATTTGGAAACTGAAATATATTGCCGGAAAAAATTCGCTTTAATTATGGACAGATCTCTAAATTATGCTGTTGGAAAATCTTAAGGTGTTACCTCGGTTCCCACCTAGACTTGCAAGTCATGTAGGATGTTATGAATGAAAAATTTTGAGAGCTTAATTTATCCCTTCTGACAATTGGATTGACACTTTTACTCATCTTGGCTAATCTTGGCTCATCTTGATTTTAAGAAAATCTTCTTGACATTGATCTACGGATGGATTATTTGGGATGCATCCATCTTTGAACCATAATTTGAAATGGCCATGCCCCTTAGTTACGTGAGTTACAGGCTGATGGATTTCAAATTATTCCTGCTCCAAACCAAAGACAATTTATATTAAACCGATCTTTAACTACCCTCTGTATTTTAAATCTATTTTCCTAACTCAAACAGAATTATTTCAGCCCTTTTCCTAGTAATTAGGAAATATAATTTGTGAGTTTAAACAATTTATTCATTCTGGTGTAAATTGGTTTCTAATAATAATCAAAGAGTATAATAATCTAAGAGATTATACTGTATTTTCAAAACTTTATAGAGTAAAATCATCTTTTTGTAAGCTAAGTCTTAGGAAACACTGGGCCCTTGTATGTCAGAGCTCAACAAGGCCTAGAATGCACATCCTGTTGGCTGTGAGAGGTTATGCCAAGCTGTTTTGAAACACATCGTCGACTGAAAATGTTGTCTTGAAACATCATGCTTATGTGCAGTTGACTGCTCGTGACTCCAATGATTAATGACTTGTGGTGTCATTGTGTAGAAGCTGCTAATTAACTGCAGACTGATTAATGACATGGCATCCAAACTTTCAAGTCAGCTTGAACTCTTACTCCAGCACAAACTTGGCGAGCGGGATATTTTACTGCCAAATTTGTAAGAAACAGACCGACATTGAGTAGGATGAATGTGGCCTGAGACTGAAGTTTACGGGGTCCAATTTAACACTGTTTAGCACATGACACATTGAAAATGTGCTTCTTCTCTGGAAATTTTCTCACTTAAGAGAACAATACAAATTCCCATGTCTAAAATATAAACATGGCCAATGCATGGAGTGTAATTTCAGTATTGGCAAGCACCGTCCCATGATCATTTATTTTGCATTGTATATGTTTATAGCACATTTTCCCGTAAGATGTATTAGCCAGTAGCCAGTAGCAACCACCTTCTAAAATACATCAAACTCAAATGGACATTTCTCTCTTTTTTTTTTCTTTTTTTAAACAAATCACAAAACCCTTTAACCAAGCACAACCAAAGAATTCTGTCTCATATTCTCAAGTAGGCATTGCTTGACAAAGCAAGACAGCACCGCATACTGGCTATTCACAGGCCAAGATGAATCACTGGATTCAAAATGAAGTTGCTGTGTTTTTCTGGAATAAATCATTTTAATAACTAAAACCAATGAAGCAAAGAATGAATGACTAGCAATGTCAGTCCCAGAACGTCAGACTTTTGACAGCACAGTGAAATGTACATGAACTGGATTGTAACGTTGGAACACTTGATTCAAAATATAAATGTCTGATCAGATTATGGCCAGGACCAAATCCAAAAAAACTTTGACGATCCGTTAATCACATTTACTAAAAATTGTATTTAAACTTAGTAGAATTTAAAACTGCAGAAAATACAATACAATATTATTTTGAAATATGGATAACTATTGTAGCAGTAATAGCATCATCATGTTATTGTTATATATATATATATATATATATATGCAAAGGTATCCAACTGTTTAGGGCTCCACAGGGCCCACTCTGTTGTGTTTTTTAACAGCTGCACAAATAAGCAATTTATTTGTAAGTACTATGTTTCTGGTGCATGCATTTATTTCTTTTGTAATTTCAGTGGTTCTAGGTGAGAGGGTGGTAAGCTCACACATAGGGGTGCTCTATTAAGTTCCAGCAAAGCAGCCCCAAAAACCGAAGACCAAAGACTATAAGAGGAAATCTTCATACTGGCTTAGAAGTCCATAATATTTTTTCCTCTTTCATCATTCCCAAATGGGTAAGGAACTACAGTGTTTCTAATTGGTACATGTGGCGAGACACGGTAAGTGAATCATCATAATGTCAGTGGTTCTGTGGTTTTAATTTCTGCTTAGAGAACAGAAAATTTATGTTTTTTCAACGGCACACATCTGGCAGATAAATTGAAAAATTGACAATTACTGCCTGGGCAGGTGTGGGTTAAATCAGCAGGTCTTTTCTCAGCTTTTTGCTAACCTTTTGGATGTTGCCACTGGTGGATGGTGGCCAACTAGCCAGCCAACATAATTTGTTCTGTATTACCGTCCCACGTTCAGAATTACAATTAGAAAGTAATTATTTTGTTAGAAACTGTAAAATCATGGACCTCTCTTGACATAACAAGTCTTTTATCATTATCATTTATCATTTTATCATTGATTTACCAAAAACAAGGAGACAACAAGTGTTTTGACACTGACGAGGAGATCAGACCCAAGTATGACTCCAATCAGGTCTTTAGAAGTCCAAAAGTAAATATAGTGAACGATATACAAAATGATGCCCTAAAAAATACTGTAACAATGACGTGAGTAGGCAAAAGAGTGGGCAACATAAGCAAGTCAGCATTGTAATCAAGACATGCAGGATTAGTACTGTTCAGTGCTAGGGGCACATAAAGACCAAAAGAGAATTTAATATCCCTCATATGATACTTGTGGATTAATTTTAGAGAGTGGGACTCAGGGGAGATGGTAACAATTTAACATCAAATAAAATGTATCCATGACAGTGCATGTGTGCATTAGCATTTGGAAAAGTCCAAATTGTGATGTGACTTGCTTAGTTGAGGAATTTTGTGTGCAAATTATTCTGGCATCCGTATAGGGCAACCGAGACTTACAGGTATATGCTACATATATCTCAACATGATATAGAAACTGATGTTCTTGTATTCAGATACTAATCCTTAACGATGCGCTCAAACTGAACATTCCGACTCTGAACAAAAGACTACTTCATGTCAATAAGTTCCTGTGGCAAGGAACATTTGACCCCAGAAGCCCGTGCCTTTGTCGTTATAGTTAATCTCTCACCAGTATGAATAAAAGAGTGTCCCAGGCAAACAGCTTTCCATCTGTAGTCAGATTAAAAGATAACCATATTTGCAGACCTTAAACCATCTCGTCTCAGATCAAGTGACTAGTTACTAGGAAAAGAAGAATCAGAGTATTGCCACAACCTGCTTTTGTCACTCCTGTTGAGATTAAGCAATGCATTTCTTCACAAAAGCAAATCCTGTAAAATATAACAATCAATAAACATGTAGAGTTGGAGTACATTTACAGCGAAGGATATAAATCCTTAATCCGTCATTGAGCATTTATTAACCCTCTGTCATTGTAATTTCAATGTGTATTCTGTAATTGCCTTCCTCTCTGTATGGGCCTTTTTATTGGATTAAAAATGCCTCTTAACTTCAAATTCCTCAAGTGGAAATATATTAATTACACAGTAGGCACATTGACTTATCAGTCTATACAATGTTGGATCATCAGTTAACCCATAACGCATTTATGTTTTATCAATTAAAAGTTGCATCCTTTGACCTGCTCGGTCTCTAATCAGAAATACTAGTTTACCCTTAAATCAAACTAGTTAGAGCTTGTTTTCTATCCCATAATCAGCTGAATGCAGCACATTGGTGAGTAATGCATACTGTGATTACAATAACCTTTCAATATAAGACAAATTAAACCAGAGGTTTTAATCATTATAATAACACATTTATTACCAAAGTCGAACAAGATAGAATGCAGCCATCCAAATCAGTAACAACGTCGCCAATGGGATGGAATCCCTGCGTATTTGCTCGATACTGTCAGAAGGGTGCGGGGTGGGGCTGTTGCTTCTCGTTGGGAGGGGCGTGAGAAGGAACACGGTTGTTTTCAGCAGCTCTGCCCTTTTTTGAGACTTCCTCCCACCCCCGGGGATAGCCTTTGTCGGCAGACACGCGGCCCGACGAGATACGGCACAAACGTCCGACGCGCTTTATCACCGCCCGCCTATAATTAGGTTTGTTAACATACTGCCTTCTTCGCGGTCATGTTGACGGGGAACTTAATCAAGTTACTATTGAGCTCTTGCGCGCCTCGCCCGGGGTGACGGTTTTAGTTGCAGAGTTATAGCTGTGACCTATGTGAGGAAATTAGCTCCGGACACAAGTTTGTACTTCTTCTTCCATGTGAAAATATTTAGCAAACAGTGACAATGATGGAAAACGGTAGGAAACTAAATGTTCCACATTGGTATAAAACATGAAAAATGCACGAGGACCCTGAGCGGTACAACATGCGTTATGCTGGCTGGCAGTCCATTAGGCGTGATGGACATTTCACTTACCTATGTCAAATATAACAGTCTAGTATTCATTAATACAAGGAGGGGGCTGCAGAATCAAGCCTACCATCTGGTTAAAACGACAGAATAATCTACAACTCATGATTAGGTCTAAGGAGTGGAATTTCTCTTTAATCTTTTTCAGTGCTCGAAATTTCCATCTGTGCGGTACGGCACATCATTTTTCTTCAAGACAAATGTGCTGTTTTTCATGTTCCAAAATTAGATCAGAAGAAAACGATTAATCATGTCATGGCCTGGGAAAGGAAACAAAGATCATATTTCTCTCTCTCTCTCTCTCTCTCTCTCTCTCTCTCTCTCTCTCTTTCTTTCTTTCTTTACTGGCCTGGCTGTGTGATT
>JAOYSI010000011.1:2670906-2702174 GCA_025775065.1 Hiodon alosoides | reverse complement strand
CCCCCCCCCCCCCCCCCCACCCCCCCCCCCCCGCCCCCATCCTAGTCTCCCCCCCCGGGGCCGCCCCCCCCCCCCCCCCCCCCCCCGCGGGGGCCCCGCCCCCCCCCCCCTGAATAGCAAGGCTATGAGTGTTTGTTACCTACAGGACAGACCCTAATGCATGATATTCAAAGCTTTTTATGGGTTGACATTTAAAAAGACAACTTTGACCATTAAGCACAATTGATATACCCGAATATATGAAAATTATACATATTTACACTTCAAGTATCATTTGTCAAGCTTTTCAAAAACATGTTGCTACTCAAAAAGGTCAGCTACGACAGCTCATTGCAGTGGCTGCATTACACCATTTCTACAGCATTGGAAGCCAACCTTCTCTGCTACAGTTTCTCCATTAAAACATTTCTGTCTGCACTGATACTCTTACATTAACTCATGTCAAGGAAGAAAGGCAACTGAAATGACACTTAATGAGGACCACATGGTACGGTTTGGCCACTGTGTGTGTGTGTGTGTGTGTGTGTGTGTGTGTGTGCATGCCTGTAGGAAAATGTTTTTATCAGATACAGAATTGCAATCTCGTGAAAATGGAGTGCGCAACTTCTCCGAATGTCTGAAAACTAACTTGGGGGGAAATGCTAATCTTTTCCTTCTGCTGACTGCACCGATGACAATACGCAGATTGTGGAATCCCAACCACAGCGGTCCGTCTCACACTTGGCAACACGAGCAGAATGTCTTATCTTCGGCAGTGGCCATGAGAACTCCATTTTCGGGCCACAGCTTCCCAGCACACAATTTTGCCGTGTGCAAACACCAAACCAATAGTTTGGGTCAACATTCCCATTTAATTTCTCCCGCAGCGCGACGCTGTACCATGGACGAATGGTAAAACACATTTCACTGGGAAATGCTGCTGGACAATCCTCAGGGAATGATTTTTTTTTTTTTTTTTATTTCCAAGCAATGCTAATCACCCCTCGCATTCTAATCCCTTTATTAAATATTATTCCCACTTATGTTACCTTCAGAACGTCAGAAGTAGATCAAAACCAGAACTCCAGAGCCCGTCATCCGCTGAGGATCCGCTAAAATCCTGTTGAGGGATTTCTTTCACTAGTGCATGCCAATAACAACGTCGTCAAAAACAGCCAGCCTGACTGTGATGAAAAATGAGCATGCCTTGCCTACAACACATTTGTCAATTAACGGAATCCTTCTTGTGTTAAAAACGAAAAGATTCAGTTTAGCAAGTGATGACTTAGGACAGGTGGAGTGGCAGAATGAACTAAGAGGTGTAAAGTAATATTATAATGTACTTCAGATACAAATGAAAATCACACCTGTGACAGACTGTACAAGACCGTATTTCATTTGCGAATCAATTAAAACCTCTGTACTTTGTCTTCCTTGTTCACTTCACATCTTGGCTGACAACTAGAAACATTTAAATTTGAGCTACCATGTACAACAGCAACACTATGGACAAACAAAACAAACATGGAAAACCATGCACATTTCATACAAGTGGCTCACTACTACAACTAGACTATGGCTAGGTTCATTTACACAGGTGAGAAATATCATTCATTTTTGGCATTTTAAAAATATTTCCTAATCATTAAATGTGACTATATATATATATATATATAAACACACACACACCAATATTTATCTCTAAGAACATTTTTTTTTTCTTTCATAGATGGAAGGAGACGTTTAAAGAAAAAGCTATTGGATCACAATGGCAAAGAGTGCAGTTTCATTTTTCCAAAAACTATGACGAGACCAGAGTGGTTCTTGCTTAGATCTCTGTCAATGCACTCTTTGATTTTCAGAAAGGATATCTGACATCTGGGATTCCACTTTAACTCTATTAATAATGTATGCCGTATCACATAAATATTTCATGGTGGACATCCAAATTCTAAATGTAATGCATTCAAGGACAACAGACACAAATAACTCCTGGCATCTCTAGAAAAATACACACACACACACACACACATATGCAGAGGTATTTGGATAATTCTTTTTTTTTGTCTTTGCAAATCTTTTTGTGTGTTTCAGTAGTCAACAGTCTGAAATAAAAACTTTAAAAGAAAAAAATTTGTTTCGTGAGCAAGGTAATCAAACATGCAAAATTCAGGTGTGTTAACGCAACCAAATTAATGTGGTAATTACCTTCAGCTAATCATCACATGGCCCTTAGCCATGATCAAAAGAAATTCCTGAAGACCCCTGGGGAAAAAAACTATTTTGTGCTTATCAGTCCAGAAAGGGTTAAAAATGGCATCTAGGCCTGGGGCTCCACAGTCAGTGCCGTATTGTCCAATGGAGCAAGATGTAAAATCATCTAGGAAGTCAGAAAGAACCCTAGAACAACCTCCAGGAATCTGCAGGCATATCTGAATGGGATTCACATCAGAGTAGCAATGCAGAACACGAATGCTCATCTAAAGTTAGTCAAAAAGCACATGGATGATCCTCAAGTGTTCAGGAACAATGTTCTACGGAAAGGTGAGTCAACCTTTATGGAGCCCCATTATGTCTGGAGAAAACCAAAAAATCCACAGTAAGCATGGTGCTGGTAGACTCATTCTTTCGGGATAATTTGCTGCTTTTGCTATTAGGTTCTGGCTGAAGATCTGATAACATCCTAGGATCTATTTTGGTGATCATAGCGCAACGCCCTAACACAGACGCTAGGTGCTGGCACTGGCAATTTGATCCATGGCCAAGCTGATATTGCGATTTCTGCAACTTTTAAAAGGGATGGCTTAAACTAGTAATCAACATGTAGGTGTAAAACGGGTGCTGTTGCATAATATCCCATTACAGCTGTTTGTTCCCTTTAAGAAGCAATGTGTGTGTAACGTGACAAACTTCTATTTTCGACATGTCAGAGGTCGCATTTCAAAGGCACCACCGCATGATTTCTGATTGAAAATATTTCTGTGCGCATTGCTCGTCTTAAAATCCACTGCAGACGAATAGTAGACAAATGCACAAATTCATCGTTCACCCCTGTCCTATAAATAAATACCCCATTGGAGTGTTCAGGCAGATTTTTTTGGGTTTGATTTTCATGTATTTATTTTGTTGGAACCACGGACAAGTACAAACAGTCATTATTGAACATGTGATACATTGTACATTCAATTTCGCCCAAGCTAATCTACATCAAAAGTCCCAAAACAGAACATACAAAACAACATATCAGCAACTTGTTTCAGGGTGCTTATATGTTGTCACTGATTGTGAGATGAGAAGAACCAAACCATTTTATAATATACACTGCAAAGAAATGTTCAAGTTTTTAAAATTCTTTCTAAAACAGTGAGTTTTGTTAATAAGCAAAATTGGTTTAGATTGAAACCCTTGTTAGTAGAAATGAAAAAACTGTTCTATATAATATTTTACAGTTTTTAGCAAAAAATTCAGAAAAATCAGGCAGGAGCCATATGCTTTATCACAGTACTGTATTTCAGAAATGATAATATTACCTTTTCTTCAATACTTCAAAAAGCAGTTTGTATTGAACAAGTTTTCGTGTTAAAAAGGCCATGTGCTGAATACATAATATAAATGGAACCCTCTGCAGATACATAATCGATGCATTACAGATTATATTTATGTAGTCAGAGGGAACTGAATCAATTCTGAATAAGTTGGACATGATGCTAAATCAATAGTTTTCCGAGGATTGTTATACACGACATAGTTTCTCCTATAAATGGCCCAGGCTTAATAATCTGCTAAAATTAGTTTTTAAAGTTATGGACGGCTAAACATGAAACAACAAATTACATCAACTTCACTAAAATCGTTATACCTCGTTTCACGTATAAATGTTACCGACGTAATTTTCCAACTATTTTAGCAATTTTACTACAATCATCTGCAACCACAAACATATTAAGTCCTAAATTTAACAAAAAGGAGAAGGAAAAAAAACCATACAATCTCCACACACACAAACACCGAATATGCATTTCATTTCTGGGCCTCAACGTAATAAAGCAATTCCCAATTCTTTTAGAATGACTGAAAAAATAATACAACATAAGTGGCAAACAGTTCTCAGATTGTTACTCTGTTTCTCTGTGAGAAATATTCAGATTTCCACAGCTAACAGCATCAATCTTTTGTGCGTCAGTGTGGCTGGTGAACATTGCTCAACGCGACCACAGCAATTCCTGTGTTTGTTTGAAGTTTAGCAACAAGGAAGTAGCAGCAGCTCCGGCCAATAGAAAACGGAAGGACCAAGCGGACTCCAAGCATGGCTCGTCTGGCAAAGTGCATCCTCGTTAAAGATATTGTGTCCCTTCACTGCTAATTTGCTAATGTGATGAATTCCAGAGCAAAGCGAATCAATTGAACAGAGAAATTCCAAATGTGAGCGGAGAGCTGTCTTGGGCAATTTTCAGATGACAAAAAGGGCTATTCCTACTCCTTATAGACAGGTCTGACAGGTCAAGGGGAAAAAAAGGCATGAAACAAAAGCACTTTGTAACCATCTCGACGACGGATCCGGCCTCAACTGCCACAAGCTGATTTCTCATGTCAAGTCAAAGGTATCTTTTATTATGTGTGCCCGACATTAACATGTCACATTTATCGATCTGATCTTTTCATACAGCCCAGAAGAGCACAGCGCTCTTGTCCTCAAGGATCTCTGATGTCTTCCTGACATTTCAGATCACGTAACACGCATAATGCCCAGACGAAATTGCACTTAATGGAGAAATGTGCACATCTGTGAATGACAAGTACGTGAAATCCATTCACAGTTGTCATTATTAAAACATTTCCCCCTGACTGACGAGGGCAGCTCCGAAGGAAAACACCTCACAAATGCATCCACAGACGCCAGCTCTAGGCATTAACAAACTTAAGTACAGTACTCCGTGCGGGACGGCAGAGAAACGTCTCTTAAATAGCAAGGTCAAAGTTAGTTTTGTTTTTAATTTAGCTCAGATCCCAGTGTCCCTCTAAAGTCCTGTTAAAAATGAAAATGCAAAACTTGTCCATATTTGTAGTACACGTACCATTTACATACAGTAAATGTAGACATTGAATTCTACGTCAACAAGCACCAGCCTCAAATACATAATTCCGAATTTATATGTCATGTTTGAATCTGAGCACCAATATACTCTTGTAACAATGCACATTGACATTCAATTATTTTATTTTATAATAATGCATCTTGGCTCGTCATTACAAATCCCAGGAAGTACAACAAGTTTCCTCCAATCCTAGTCGTCTTCGAGCCGCCCGTCTCTTTTACACACTGCAGGCTACACAGCTCGCACGAGATTTGGGGAGAGGTATATCCCCCTCTGCACTACTGCAATTTTGTGGCCAGCCCTGGAAGCCTGTAAAAGGAGCTTGTTAGCGAGGAGCTGGGAGAACCCTGCCGATTTTATTCACCCCAGCCCAGGTGGCGCTCCGCCAATTGTGCACTGTTGCTTTGCTCTCAGTAACAATCGTTGAAGGACGTGAGATATCGACAGTCAATAGAGCAGCCCAGTAGATAAAGGTACTCAGTAAACACAAATGACTTGAGCTGGATTCAAACCTGTGCAGACCAGGAGAGCACGCAGTGGCGCACAATTGGTAGCGCAAGGGATGGGTAATTGCCAAGGCTTCTCTTGGCTTGTTGTAAAAGAGACAGATGGCTCAGAAGAAATTGGAGGAGACTAATTTCCTTCCTTTCTGTTTATTTAAAAAACAAAAAAGGGTCCACTACCGTTTAAGTACAAAAAGCACTTGAGTAACTTCTTCTTTTGAACACCGTTAAAGAACAAAATACATGAAAACGATGTAAGAATATGTGAAGTATTACAGCATTAGTATCTGTTCTTTAAAACGGTTCAACAATTCTGTACTACAAAAATTATATAACAAAATTAGCCATAGATACTGCACACATACACATACACATACACATTATAATAAATTATATAAGCATAATTACATTAACAGTACTACATTATATTTTGATAAACATATCCTGCTGACAACCTTACCTCAGTCGGTTGAAGCTGAGATCTAGACGCCTTGCGAGCCTACCATATTTTTCCCCAAGGAATTCTGGGATGTTTTGACAGTCACGTCCAATATAAGAAACCTTGTAATAAAATAAAACAAAACAAAACAGGCGGGACGAGTGTGAGCTGTGCTAGGAAGTGTATAATGTGATAATTGATTTACAATGGTCGTGTAGGCATTCGGACAAATGTTTTTCAGCGTCATTTTTTCATATTGTTTTTATTAGTCTCACTAAAGCACGTGCACAAAACGACGAAGTAATGGATGACTGGATGACAATGACAATGGTCATTGAAAAGCCTAAAAAAAACAAATATGTTGTTTAAATGCGTTTACTCAATAGGGGTGTTTGGTGAATTGACATTTGCATGTGTAATCAGAATCTTGTACTCCCGAAGTGGACCAGAACATCACAGAATTTGAGCGCAGGTATTTACACCGAACCATAGTAAATATGGATTTATTTTATTAAAATTTTCCGGGAGATGCTCTGTTACAATATATTGATATTGCCACACGTGATCTGCAACTGTCAAAAACATGAAAAACATTTAGTTCTGGAATTTAGGTGATGTTAATTAGTACGTCGTTGTTGTGTATCCTAGCACTTCGAAGGAAATTTGCAGTTTACAAAACTTCCAGCCAAGTCACATGATATCTCGCGTGCGGACGCTAATCTAGCTCCCGATTTTCTTTTCGTTATAAAAAATAAAATATTATTTTAGGTGATGTGACCCCCAAACGAATACATTACCATAATACCATAGTATAGTGCCATTCAAATGACATTTTTAAAAAGCAAGTGTTTGAAATATTTCACACTTACTTGGGTTCCATTCATCACGACCAATGACTCGCTGCCTTCCATCAATATGCAGGGATAAATAGCCTAAAAGTGTGAAATAAATGTGGCGGTGCTCCAACTTAAACCTTTTTCTTTTCAAATAAGTGGCACCGCTATATGTTTCTCTATTCGAACGCAACAACCAGTTTTTAGTTTTGCTTTTCTACAGCTTAACGTTTCCAATTTACTTCTTCCGCATCCCTGAGTCAGCTGATCTGGGGCGGAAGCACGCGCCGCTACTGACTTTCCAAATGTAATATTCCAATAATGCATGTAATTACACTAGTGCTAGAGCTAGTCAACATAGTAGTCTCCGGCTGAAGAAAAACACTGAAAGCAACCAAGGAAAGGCGCGTTTTCCTTTATCAAGCCAGCTGCTTTGTGTTACCAAAAAGTGATTAACATGTGGCTGCAATATGATGATAGTCAGATAAACAATACTAAATATCTGAACTGCGAATATCCGCATTTATTTACTTAAATGCTATAAGGTTATACAAATATTACAATATAAAAATGGTCTTTTAAATAATTAAACTGCATTAAATACATTCCGTGTGTTACTTGTTAGCCTGTAGAATGTAATGACCTAAAACCAATACTACCACCACACATACAGTTTTTGTAGAATGATACGATCGCTTATTCGTGTTAATTCCTACAACCATGCGATTATTAGTTGAACTTTGTACATACATCGCTGCTTCCTACGTTGTGTAGCAATGTTTAACTTTAATCTACAGTAGGTACAAAAAGGATTAGAAAACGACTTAGTATTGTCGACTGTAGCAGTAACCAAACTTCACCAAGACAGTCATCTTCCCGTAGGCCTATTCGCTTAGATGCCTATTGGGGAATGTCATTTAGAAACCCCTATTTCAATTAATGCTTGGCTGATATTAATAAAACATTATTTTGTCTCAAGTTCCAATAATAGGCTGTATAGTGCAAGATTACATTTGAATTAAAAAGCATCGTCATGTAGAAAATATAGTAGCTTGTAAAAGTATTTTTCTCTTACCTTGCACCAGTATTCTTGTGTTCTGTGAAGATCATGTAAAATGACACAACAGTATAACAAAATATTATGTTTATTCATGATCATTCTAAGGACAAGCGTTTTCTTTAGGTACAGTACGAAAACTACCTAAAATACTTAAGTAGTTAAAATAAAATAGTAACAACTGGTATTGACATTACGTTTAAAATCTTGATTTAACAAAATATACGGGGTTTGGATTTAAATATTCGGATTTGAATATTTCAACTAGTGTTTGTACTGTATCTGAATTTTAAAATAGGGTATTTTAGGGTAAGAAAACGTAGGTTAAAAGTAATTAACTGTGCATATTTTAAAATACAAATCTCACAGGCCCTCCAAAATGCAATCGTCAACTAAACGAGCTTTAATAAATCTAATTCATATTATATTTGTCTGCTGTAAGGAATTAGTTTGCATATAGGGAGTGACTAACAAACATGTAACCCGTAAGAAATATGCACAGGCATTAAAACTTTTTATTTAAATACCATGAATCGTGGTGAGGGAAAACATGTTCTTAGTTAAGGGTAATACCATGGATTTGGTGTCTGGTCCAGAGAGCCATTGATCATGCAGACAATAAAGAGTTTTGTCTGACGTTGGAAATTTATGGTTGCCCTTCCTTGCCCTTATAATTCAAGCATTGTGTCAGTCTCCAGCAGTCCCCGCAACCCGCGTAAAAGACAAATCTTTAGCATATATTAAAATGTCCTCCGATCGGCCCGATCATCCTAACGCGTGACTAACGCGAGCAGAGGTTTGGTCTTACCCTCTAATACCCTGAAAGTCTAATGTGTTCGTTCTTTACCTTCACTTAGTGCAAAGTCAACTATCAACTTAATTTTTATTTGTTTAACAAACACAGATGTAGCTTTATGTACAGTATGAAATACTTTGAATTATAAGAAATGTTTCATAATTGTATGTGATATTTAATTATAATTTGTTTAGCTTTTTTACTTTTAAAAATCTTTTGGGTTGCTTGTGTTGCTTACATTTGATGCTATCCTTGTGCTTGTGTTGGTGCTAACAGTATCCAATTGAGGCAATATTGACTAATGTAACATTAGTTTGAGGTCTATTACAGTAGCCTATAACATAAGTTAGCATTAAGGCTTGTGAGAATTTTATTGCATCGTGCATTCTTAGCTTGGTGGAGCTGAAGGAAGTTCAGTCCAACAAAAAGGTCAGTATTGGGGACCTCCAACACAATTGGAGGACATCCGCACCAGGTTTTCTTACTCACCAAGTTGACCTGTCAAACGGATTACCTTAGAGGGAGATTAATGGGGGAGGCGGGTTTGCAATAATAACCGTTTTGTTTGATGTGACAACTTTGATAGGCGTTGATTTACTTACAAACTGATAGGCTTTTAATTGAGCGCCTCCATCCAGCGTGAGATGAAAGGAAAACCACACTGAAAAGTTGCCCGATTGCCCTCGAGCCTCAATACTGATTAGCCATCTCAACAGGGAATTGTTCAAGACATTTAAAAGGACTTTTCCGTCCAAAAATATTATTTTTATTTCGTTATTTAATGAAATTGTTTATTTTCTTATAAAAATATGTTTAAAAATTCCCGCTGCAACTGAAACTTGTTTACAGCGTATAGTCTATAAGACGTGTTCATTTTTATTACTATAATAGAGGCAAATTTTAGTCAGTCGTACAAAAACACAAAGAGTACCAAAAGACCAAAGATTATTGTTCATTAAAGCTATGTAAACCTTAAAATATACAGGCTAATGAATTTTCGTTTTTCCGCATATTTCCTACTAATCCGTGGGTTGGAACATCGGTAATCAGTAAAAACTAATGACGGAATGTGATGGTGTCGACCGATTTACTAGGCTACTTAAATCGTTGATAGCAGAAGTAATATAAAATATTCAAATAGAAGCCTAGTTCTGAAGAATGATGTCCCAAGCATTTACATGCAAATTTACGATTTTCTTTCAAATTCCGTCGCACGGTCAATTTGACTCACCATTAAAGAAAATAGAAACAGGCTACCCGTGTAACGTAAATTAACGCATCATTCTGGCAGGATATAACGTTTATAAATACAGTGTCAGGAGCATTTTCGAAAAGACAAGCAATGTCCAGACATGAAGAATCCTCATTTAAAATATTCTAGGTCGGGAATTGTATCCGACTCCAGTGCACACGCCTCGTTATTTCCAAGTGACCCTTTGCTTCTCTAACATCATGTGGGCAATAGACATTAGTCTAGTGTTTGATGCGTAACTCCCCTAAACAGTCGCAAAACCAGAATTATAGAAAAAGTTTAAGTTTTCCAAAGAGAAATGTCCAGTATCCATTTGACAAGCACCAACTATTATCGCGACTTTTTTGCTTCGAATGTTGAGGAGCTTGAACTTGTCCAAAACTATAAAGTTGAAAACCAGAAGCTTCGGGTCGACCATTTTCCTTGAATCCTGATAGCCTACAGTACGAATCCACCCGGGTCTTTTGTTTGAATCCGAATGATCTATTAAAGTTTAGACTAGGAAATAGAAGAATTAATGGTATACATGTTTATTTTGTTTATTCCTTCTAAGAACTTCTACACCGATAACAATTTAATTCCATACATTCAATTCCTCGGTTCACAAAATGCCGTCGCTTTCCTTGCTATTTTCCCACAGTAACTTCGTCCTGTAATCAGCAACAAAGGTTGACATAAATCAAGGGGGGAGAGACAGCGTCTGACAAATAACTGATTGATTGCGGTCGAGTGCAATTGACAGTTGACAGAGGAGTGGACATAGAAACAGAAAGGAGGTGTTTGTTTTACTGAAGATGTGACATTCACATCCCACTCTCAGTGCATTGGTCCTTTTCTGTCACCGAAGGTCTGATTGGATCATTTTAAACCTACGACAAAAATGGATCTTATGTTTGTGGTCAAGTCAAATTGTACAAAAAGCGCTTACTGTCACGGGGCTCGAATTATTACAAAATCTAATTAATGTTCATAAGAATTTTACAAAATTAAGTAGTCTGAACGTTGTAAACAACCAACGCCAAAACTAACGTGAAAGAATGTTTAATAAAAGGCCAGTGTGGAACAGGATTGTTCCGTAAAATATCACTCTGTATGTAGCTTATGTTGTACAGCAAAAACATCAACACACGTTATCAAAAATAAGTAACGAATCACGAAGTACCACGTTTAAGAACACGAATACGTTTTGGTAACTATTTCTAAACGTTTAAAATGCAGCTTTGCACTAAATATAAATAGCTTCGAAAATAAACGTTTGTGATTAGCGAGAATGTAGAACAGGTCGTGCGAGACGCTGTTTGAAGATATTTAGAAAAAAATATTTTCAGTGAAAACGTGCATAATAAACAAAAAAATAGGTAAAATCTCCTCCCACAATATGTCAAAACAGAAGCCTCTACAAAAGGAGTACGTCACATCCCTTTGACCCTCCAATCACCTCAGGGTCCCATTTGATTGGAAGGCGGCAAAGGCTTTAATCTCAGACTAATTCAGATGCCTTTGAAGTGAGAATATCTACCAGATCTCGGGTTGGGAGGACTAGCGCACGGACCTGCAGAAAGACACAGAGAGCTGTACTCATGGTGTAAGACGCAGGTTCCTCTCTGCTGTAGCCGCGCATTTTGCCACAATTCCAGCCACATCCATGAGGATTACATTCAGTCGGTATATTTTGGGACTTTATTGCATTTTGAAAGCGGATCTGCTTTTTTAATTCTTGATGAATCTTATAAATGAATTTCCGTCAATTTTGTTGAGAATTGGGTCATGATCACATCGCCATCGGTTTCTACTTCAATAATCAGTAATACTTATCAAACCTGGGAACGCAGTGGTTCTCGGAATAACAGCGCCAGGAACATAAATAAACCATTTCTCCACTCCGTTCCCCCTTCGGACCCACTACGGCAAGCTAACCGTCTGCCAATCAAGGTTTTGAAAATGCTTACTGCACGCACAGGACACATTTTGCACCCAGAATACCTGCAGCCGTTGCCATCTACACCTGTTAGTCCGATTGAGGTAAGGTTTACATGCTTTAAAACATCTAGTTTATTTGTAAATGTTTGGAATAATACCGAATTTTGCGTCCACATAGTATTGCTATTCGGTTTTCAGAAATGTGAAAAACAATTAAATGTAAAACTTGTACAAGTATAATTAATTTCTAAATATGAATATATTCTATGGGTTACGTGTACGCCAATTGGTTAGGTTGTTTTAAAATGGAAATGTAAAATATCGGTCAGTCACCAATAATTAACGGGTTCTCATACGCAATGCGTTATATTTTAAGATTTGTTAGTCGTACTGACAGTGGAGATCTGGGTAAGGGAGAACATAGGTACATTTATTATTTTATACGTTACGGTTATATACCAATTTAATATTTATTCAGTTTGAATAATTCAAAATTTATTTTCGCAGCTGGATGCCAAGAAAAGCCCATTGGCCCTATTGGCACAAACGTGCTCCCAAATCGGCAAACCCGATCCATCACCCTCTTCGAAACTGTCCTCTGTGACCTCAAATGGGCCTAGTGACAAAGATTCCAAATCGGGTCCTATCAAATTGAGTGATATTGGAGTTGATGATAAATCTAGTTTCAAACCATACGCAAAACCATCAGAGAAGAAGGACTCATCCTCGGGGATTTCTACGGGAGAGAAATCTGGTTTCCGTGTCCCTAGCGCCACCTGCCAGCCATTTACTCCGAGGACTGGCAGCCCGAATTCCAGCACTTCGGCATCTCCGTTGCCACCAGAGGGCAAATCCGGAGACAGAGAGGATAAGAAAGAGTCCGATAGTAATAAAAATGGCACAGCAGACGGGTCCGGGACCACGGGTATCAGCCACAGCCGGATAAGCGTTAGCTGTGCTGGAATTAACGTGGAGGTCAACCAACACCAGGACTCGACCTCGTCAAAGCCTACGACCTCAGAATCTTCATCTGTATCCTCAGCCTCATCAGCCTCTATTCTCGGAACAGGACTTGTAGCCCCCGTGTCCCCTTATAAACCTGGCCAGACGGTTTTCCCTTTACCTCCTGCCAGTATGACATATCCCGGGACTCTTGCAGGGGCATATGCGGGCTATCCTCAACACTTCCTGCCCCACGGAGGCAGTCTGGTCAATGCACAGCTTGCAAGTTCGCTGGGTTGCAGTAAAGCAGGATCCAGTCCTTTAGCAGGCGCCTCACCGCCATCGATCATGTCTGCAAGCCTCTGTAGAGACCCGTACTGTCTAAGTTACCACTGCGCAACTCACCTGACTGGCGCTGCCAGTTCTTCTTGCACGCACGAATCTGCAGCCGCTGCGGCAGCCTCCGCGCTTAAATCTGGATATCCGCTCATGTACCAAACGCACCCTTTACATGGCGTTCACTCGTCGCCGCCATCTTTTACTGGACATCCTTTATATCCGTATGGCTTCATGCTCCCCAACGATCCACTGCCACATGTTTGTAACTGGGTGTCAGCTAATGGGCCTTGTGACAAGCGTTTTTCTTCCTCCGAAGAACTACTAAACCACCTGCGGACCCACACGGCTTTTACTGGAACCGATAAACTGATATCGGGGTACCCAAGCTCATCTTTAGCCAGCGCTGCTGCCGCAGCCATGGCCTGCCACATGCACATGCCCCCGACAGGAGCCCCTGGGAGTCCGGGGACTTTGGCACTTAGAAGTCCGCACCACGCTTTGGGACTCAGCAGTCGCTACCACCCGTATTCTAAAAGCCCGTTGCCTACCCCTGGAGCCCCAGTTCCGGTTCCCGCTGCGACGGGTCCGTACTACTCCCCTTACGCACTATATGGACAGAGACTTACCACAGCATCTGCGCTTGGATATCAGTAAAACACAATGACGTTCAGAGGTTTATAGAAATTAAAAAAAAAATTTAAAGACTTTTAACTGTCCGCTTCAGGACAGGATCCGAGGACGCACTGTATTTATTACGTTCGCTTCAAGCGGGAGAACAATAGAAAAGCATATGATTGAAAAACTCAAAAGTGCATTACTTTTAAACTGAGCTCTATAAGTAAAACAAAACGCCCAAGGTAGAATACTAATGAGAATAGGGTCTTAATTTCGATGTTGATTTAAATTGCTATGATTGTATTGTATGTCATTATTTAAAGTCTCATTGAAAATAATAATTTACATGCATGTTTGTTTCTAAAATCCCAATTTGTCCATATAATTTTATTGCAATTATTTTTAAGGTGAAAAGAGAATTGGTATTTTTTGTATGTAATCTAAAAAAATAAGAAACATCCTGTTCCAAAACTCGTTGTTGTTCATTTTGGTCTGCACTTGAAGTTGAAGTTTAATCGTTCTATATCATTAAATTATTTGGAAGTTTTAAGGCTTATGAAGGTATAGTAGCCTATATAATATGTTAAATATACCGGAGGAAATTCTACCGGCCATTGCAGTCGTCCTGCTACCGTTTTAATGTTTCGTCATATGGCGTACACGACGCTGTTAGTATAATTATATAATAGTTATAAACTCGTTACAAATTGAGTTATCCTAACGCCGTTAATTAAACTGATTTGATAATCAACCAAATATTGCGCAAAACCGCGCGCTACTGAACGGGTGTTCGTTTATTACTGTAGGCCTACTGTTACCATTTGGTAGTATTAAATATACAAATTTATTAAAGTGTGAAGTACTGTGATCTATGACTTAATAGTCAACATAAACCAAACATAATAATAATACCGCTGACGGCGCTATATATTATTTTAATGAACGATTATACCTATGTTTTTAATCGGAGTTTATTTTCATATGTTGAAACCAATATTAAAAATACAGGAACAGTGGCATTTACTTTATTGCACCCTTTCACATTTGACAAATCATTCGGCTTTGTGTAAGCCCTTTTATTTGAAAGAAGGAAAAAAATACTTATTGACAACTTAAGGTACATATTAAAATGTATTTACTTTGCAACGGTGTTTTCAAAATTTTCTTATCTTCTGTCCACTTGCATTACGTCACTGGTAAAAAGAAAAAAACAGCAAAACAAGTGGAGCACACAGCACCTTGAGCCTGAAAGCTACGGCAAAATTAAAAAGAAAGCTTTAAAAGACGGTTATTTAAATATAAAAGCTGTCGAAGTAATGCTTTAATTGTCTATGGTACACATTTTAAAACGTCAATGGCTCTTTATATCCAAGATCAAGATAAACCTTTCAGTTATTGTAAAGCCAAATATGTATCGATATTTATATAATGAACTGGCTATAGGCCAAACAAATCATTATTCACATGTATTTGAGACCGCTGTTATATATTAGGTATCATAATTTACGTTTTAATCGCATCAAGTATACATTTTCTGATATGAAAAAAAAGGTTTCAACCGAATAATTTAGAAGACGAGGGTTTTTTTTTTTTGGTCCATTTTAATTCATATTTAAAACCGGTCATTCTGTTATTTCAGAAAATGTAAGATAGTAAAACGTTAAATTGAGGAAACACTGTTTTCTAATCTGCTAAATTAACTGAAATAGAGCGCTGCTAATTAAAAGGTTGTGGAAAATAAGCTTTAATTGGGTGTTTTATGTCAATACCCAGATATAAATTCGTTGAAACGGAGTGAAAGATCCCGATAACTATTTGACTCAATACTTTCTCAGAAATAGAAATAATTAAAATATTTTAGTTCCCGTCCGCAATGCGAGTAAGTGTCCTTTGAACACTCCTAGAAAGCAGTGTTGTATACTTCAAATGACGGACGGTCGAGATACTTGCCTGACTGCACTGTCTTAGGTGTCACTTTAAGAAAACGAATAATGGTAAGGATTTGCTCAAATGTGTCTACTAAAATATACCGATACGTCAAAAACGGATTTCAGTATCGCTGCCCAGTAAAAAAATGAAGACTTCTTGATGTGCGGTAAAGGATGGCTTTTCAGTTATACAACGCAACATCTTACAGTTGAAAAGCGTAATTGTATTATATTATATCATATTATATTATAGTATAGTATAGCCTGCTTACGTTTATTCCCCATAAATGTTAAATATTTTGAAATCGACTAAACTAATGGAGGTCAAATAACAATAAAAATGTTCAATTAAAAATCCGCAATAAAAGCCTTAATCATAATGTACTTGGATATAAAGTGGCTGTGTGGTTTTAGGCCTAAAGTCGTGTTTGTAGATCCTTAAGATTTATAAGTAACCTCATATTCTGTTGTTATTGTTAAAGTGTATTCTTGTAAAGAATCCTGTAGTTTTATTTCAGTGAACAGAAAACACCGTTTATAGGTACGAGCAGTCATTCAGGTGCCGAAGGCGCTCGAGGCTGTGGGAGTCTGAGCTGGGGTATGCAAAGATTCCGGTCCCAGAAAACAAACACTTCTGTTTTTAAGCCGTTGCCGTGAGAAGTAAGCAATATAATTTTACAGAAATAAACAGATATAAAATATGAATTAACATGATAAAGCGAAAAGACTCGTTATTGTAGTTGTTTTGGCTATATTTTCATTCGCATTCTTCTAATTATTTAACAAACGTTGGAGCGAGCACATATTGGTTGGAATTGAAAATACTTGAAACAAAACAGATTTTTAAACTGCCTACACGAAAAAAAATTATGTCACATAGACTCATTTGTCTCAATTAATTTAGATTGGGAATCCTCTAAAAAACATGAAGGCTAGTGCCTGTATATTCTCAGAATTCAACTTTCGATTACATACAGTCTGATTAAAACCCACGCATACATTCAAATGTTCACGGCATAAATTCATTATTTATACCTCACAGATTAAAAATAACAACAAAAAAAACAGAAAGAGGTTATTTTAAAGAAGGATAGCCTTTAAATCCACTCAAGGACTGTTGATGTTGACTCCTTTGTTAATTTGTTAAAAAGCCACCCCATAAATTAATATAAATACTCCGACATGTTTTCATCTCTTTTTTTTTCAGTGGAATTTTTAAACATCGGAATATGTTGACTCCTCCGCAAAAAATCAGAGTACAGAACATATTTAACATGCGGTATTTTTTTTTCATCTCCAACTATCTCTGGATTAATGACTTTATGAACAGAAACTAAACGGGCAAAATGCACATATGCTTCTCCGTAAACAGCTGAATGTTGCAGTTCATTCCCTGGCGATAAAATATATGCTTCACGTTCACCAGTAACAACCTTTTAAACGTTATTATTTACTAATGTGCCAAAGCCGTTAATTGTGAAATAGGCTCTACCAAAATAAATGTCACGGAAATCGGATAATTATTTTATATATATATATATATATATGTATATGCTTGTAGTATTCAAACTTGTCACAATGTTCAAAGTCTTAATAAATACAACACATTTTCATTAGTTATATTGTAATGATTGCTAGAAGGAAATCGCTTCTAACGGCAGTATTTTTATTGACAAAAATAAGTGTAATTTAGATCTGCCAGCTCAAAACAGATGTTGTGCAACAAAGAGAAAGATATTTCAATTTCTACCAATGTCATGCAGGGTATGTAGAAGAGTCCAACGGGAGGCTATTCATCAAGCGGGTGCTCTGGCCTGTCATTACAGCAACACCTCAGCATATGTGTGCCTAATTCACACTCTTTGCACTTTGCACTTTACTACAGCCAACACACAGAGGGATTTACATCTGTAAGCCATGCCGTCAGGGCACTTAGGTTGTCAACATCAACAGAAAATTAAGGAGAAAAAAAAAACAAACAGGCAGGGCATTCAAACTGCTGCAGAGCCAGAACACCTGAGTAAGCTCTTAGTATCAAAACACACAGCACAGCAATGAAAATATACTAGATCTGTCTCAGTTGAAATGAGATGTCAGACTTGATTAATAATAACTTCCTACAGCAGAATAAATAATGTGAACTGATGTGTAAAAAGTCAATACCATAAATCACGTAAATCCGCCTGTGTTGGTGATAAGGAAAAACTTCTGTCAGAGTGCTTAAGGTTAAATGGGGGTCAAGGTATAATGATGATTCACTCCTGTCTGAAAAGAACAGTTCTAAGAAATGAAGCCGAGCTTTATTTAAGCAAAACAAAAATCCCTGTATACTTACAAAGTGTTGCCAAAACAACATGGAACGAGTGAGAGAGAACTGTTCGGGGACCAAGTTATGCTTGTATTGTGTTTTTTAAAATCCACAGCAGACTGACCTTTGACCCCAGCCTTTAGTGGTTAGAAACTGCTTTCTATGAAAAAAAAAAAAAAAAAACTTGAAAGGAGATTTATTATTAAAACACATTTTAATTTAACTAATTGTTTAATAGGCTACGCATTTAAACTCAAGGTTTGCATCCTAGGGTTGTTCAGAAGTGCTGCATTACTAAAATTTTAAATAAATAAATAATTAATTGAGCGTTTAGGTAAACTACTTTTAACCTAGCATACTTTTTTACACAAGTCCTAAAAATTAATATATCCTCTTTTTATGAAACAGCTTTTTTCACACTCATAAACTCAAAATTGTAAACTGTAAACTCTAGCTAGCATCAAAATAACAGATGAAAACCAGGACTGAGAGCGGGCAATATGACAATGGAGTAACAGTCACTTAAAATATTGCATATGACAAAGAATCTGCATGTCACGTAAAGAAAGATTATTGACCCACCGTCGTCAGTGCATGCATAAAGAAGCAGTTGAGTACCTCAATATGAATTTTATAAATGATCTAATTGATTGATATGACTTTTTTGCTTTCATTTGTCATCGGCGATTATTAGTAAAAGGAGGAGAACCTAGCTATATAACATTAAGTGACGTAACTAATCTTACAATACGGCAAACTTTTAATCCCAGAACACACAGTGAACTCCCTCTGAACACGGCTCACAGTACACCTGGCTACACCCCTGTGCGTAATGCAAACTCCTCTAGATATACAAATTTTATAGCACATTTTTACAATTGTACTGTCACAAAGAACTCAACATTTTGTAGAGCGAACTAAAATGAAGCAGAAAATCCAGAGCCAAATGGGAGGAACAAATGTATTTTATGACCCCAGAGGCAGCTGGGGGAACTGCTGGAATATGGTGTGATAGGATACAGCAGAAAATTAATAAATAATAATATAAATAATAAATGATTCAATAAATAGCAAAGTTAACTGTTGAGCGACTTCATGGCGGTCAGAGGGATGAACCTCAGTGCATTACAGGGTATTCATTTTCTGTCCTTTGCATACTTTATTGTATATTAACCAGCAGTGTCTCCCCTGGCACACCCACAGAAAACTTGTTCAAATCCCATACAAACAGGGGGCAATCACGACTCCACACTTCCTGAACACAGTCCAAATCATACCTGGCCCTACTCCCCCTGAACACAATCCATACCTGGCTCCACTATTAATGAACGCGATCTATACGATGGGTACATTAAGGGTTCTACCAAGTTGCAAATTTCAAAATAATGAAAACTCAAAAATTGAGATATTATTAGCAGTAATATCTGATAAGTTTATTTTGTCAGGATATCAATTTTCTCCTGTTTTCTAATTTTTAACTTGGGTAGAATTATTTTTTAAAGGCATTTTTTAAAATGAGGGTTAAGAAGGGGGTAACAGACTGGTTTGTAAGGAGATGGGTTCCACCTAATTACTAAAATGCATAGTTTAGAAAATTGAGGCTCTTCACTTGCATCATTTATCAAATCTTTTTTTTTCTTAATGTTCTCATTTTTAAGTGCGTGATTGATAAGTTGTACCAGTGGGTTGTGTAAAATTGCATAGCAGAAATTTAAACAAGCATTTATAATGACGCAGTATGTGAAACGTCCACAGGTTTTGTGATTGCAGTAATGTATCTGTAAACCAGATAGCATGAAATGATGCAAAGCCGTACGATTCAGTCAGCTCACAAACAGATCTTCAGCATCCAGAAAATGACATTACCATCTATCCAAGGTAAATCATGCTAATCTCAGCAGATAAAAATCAACATCATTAATGTACACGTCATACTCATCGACGCTAACCGGCCCACTTGACAGATTAATCTCAGCTCCAGTTCCCAAGATGTATGGTGAAGATGCTTGCAGCTCACAATTCACTCGGTATCAAGGCAACCCTGAATCCTGCTCAGCGTTTACATGTGGTTTTCTTTCCCCCCATTGATTTACACATTGAAACTGCTCATCAAGGTGATATTGAGAAATGTAAAATAGCATTCTCACTGTTCAATATTTATTTTCACAGGGCACCTTTCAGCCCTTTGAAAGCATAATTGAGGTAATTTAATGCTGGTTTGAGGGTTGTGCGGTTTGCAACACTATGTCTGTGTTTGAATAAATGAACTTTAAAAAAATTTTTGACAGTGAGTTCTTCATGAAAATGCACAATTCCTTTGTAATCCTTGACACTAATACATAGTGCAAAACTGCCCGAAGAGACTGGTGTGCCATAAATAAATGCAAAAAGAACAGTGCAAAAAGGTATTAGTGAACAGTACCAGATCGTTTAAAAGGTAATAGTGAACAGTGCATTTTAGTTTAAAAGGTAATAGTGAACAGTGCATTTTAGTTTAAAAGGTATTAGTGAACAGTACATGCTCGTTTAAAAGGTATTAGTGAACAGTACATGTTAGTTTAAAAGGTATTAGTGAACAGTACATGTTAGTTTAAAAGGTATTAGTGAACAGTACATGTTAATTTAAAAGGTATCAGTGAACAATACATGATAGTTTAAAAGGTATCAGTGAACAATACATGTTAGTTTAAAAGGTATTAGTGCTTTGAGTGGGTTTTGTAGAACCTTCCAGCATTCCAGCGGTCTCAGCAATGTGTCCCTCAAGGGCACGTATATGTGAAAGGAAAACACTTTACCATAGGCTGCCAAAAATTACACAACTCCAAACAAAAAATAACGGACATGCAAGAACTGTAAGTGAGCAAAATGAAACTGAAATGGAACCAGAAAAAACCTCTGTCCTGGGTTTGCTCCTTATTCCAGCTCTCTTCATGCTTTGTTTGATGGCACGCTTCAGATACACAACTATGGGAGCAACACTCTTTTCTTACCAAGGTTCTATCGACCAACCAAAATGGGAAAAACCCTGTGCCTCTTCCAGCAGTTTGTGGCATTAATAAACTGTGTGAAGTCTTGCTTCATGTTGATAAGAAAAACAAAAAGTGAGATCAGTTCACCAAATTCAACTGGGGTCTGTTTATTCCCCAAATAATTCTGCAGCACGGGGGATTGAGAATTAAAAGATTTAGAAAGAAAGCGGTTTGGTGGATACTGGATGGGGTCTGGCATGTGTGTATTCACGTGCCTTCTCTTTGTTTAACTACTACATTCATAGATGGCACTGTATTGTGTGGGGCACCATTGCCACCCTTTAATTCAGAACTATGGTTTGGTGTGCATTTGGACAGCCTCTGAGTAGATATCCAACAATATGGCTGAGGAAAGACCTCAAAGCCCCAAAAGGGAAAGCCAAGAGCTGCCATGGTGAGCAAATACTTCCTTGGAAGAAGGGGGAAAAAGTCAGTGCGAGAAGAAAGATCAAATTTCCTGGAAGGAAGAGATGTCTGGGGAACCGGATTCATTAGGGGAGCGCTTTCTGATGGCTGCCCCAGGAGATCCACAAGGCACTCTGTCAGCACCATGTCCACAACGTACAAAGATGCACCTGGCTCTAATGCTTTTACAGAAACAAACCCAGTTTTAGAATTTCAGAAAGTACATTTATGGGGATGTCCAATGGATTTTTTCTCTTCCTATGCGAGATGTTTGCTATGTGACTGTAGATTTTTTATGTATCATCATAATTACCCACTGTGAAGCTTTCTAAAAGCTCCCACTATTCAAAATTAAACTGGATTATACTGACAGTCACATTATCCAGAACTATTGACTGACATAATGACTGGTCTCTGAATGAGTGGGTGCAAAAAGGATCTGCAATTTTCGTAAATCTAAGCAGCATATGAGCTAAACCCAGAAAAGCCTTGAAATGATAATGCGTTTAACTGACTTATAAGAGCTACATTTATCAAGCTGATACCAACTATTCAACAATTTAAATGGCAAATTATGTCAGCCCCTTTAGTTGTTTTACTCTTGCTGAAAGAGTGATTCCAGTGAAAGATTTACGACTCGCGTTATGAAGGAGCTCAACACGGAGAACACCGTCTTATTACATGCATGCTGACTAAAAAGACGCTATATTGTGTTCAGGAACCTGTTCCCCTTTTCATAACTCGCCGTAACAGTCTGCCTGCTGCCATTGTTTTCATTGCTTGTCAGTCTGGGACCATGTAAAGTAACAATAATTCACAAACACAAAGTTAAACCTTCTCATTTATGTCAAAGGGATTCTCTGAATGAGATTCTATGGGATTCTGTGAAGTCACACAATAGCATAAATCATGATAATACCAAGTGCCCACTTAAATTATTTAAATAAAACTTTTTTAACTAAAAAAAATGTTATTGAATATAAACATATTATACTAATAACTCATAAATCCAAGTCAAAGGTTAGTATAGGTTTGTATGCCCCTGTTTGATTCTTGTGATCCAGGACCAGCCAGTTTGTCATGACATGACATAAACTTCAGCTATGAACAGAAGAATTAATGTAACATTCACAGGAAGCAAGGCTTTCATTTCATTAACACAGCTTTTTTCATTACGTTTTTCTGCAGACACGAGGACCTATGGTTTGCGACTGTACACCACACAAAGATTGAGACAGCACACAAAGAACCCTTTCATCTCATTGTCTAAAATCTCCTATGTAAGTGTTAATTATTTCCAAGAAGTATTCTTTTAAGTAGGATATATGATGTGTGCACAAGGAAACTCAATGTGCCTATGTAGTATTCCGTATTTCACACACAGCCTTCCTCCATAAAACACATTCTGTTAAATGCTAATGTAGGCACTACTCCCCTGACACAACCATTAATGTCACACAAATCCTTACACTTCATGTTTCACTCTTTACCAGTTTTAAACAGTAGATTTTTTTTCTCTCTCTCTCTCTTCCACCGGTGAGTCACTCATTGTGCATTTGAGACTCCATTAAATGGCTGCTCTCAGAGAAATAACAATGTAACATGACAATACAGTGAAACATAGCACCACCTACAAGGCCGGATGCCGAAACCTTGGGGGATTGTATCACCGTGAGAGGGCTATTGAGCAGGAGTTCTTCACGGATCATTCTTAATTAGTTTTAATAAATTACTCATGGCAGAAGTTGAAAATGTCAATGATAAGGTGTTCTCCCAAGCCTTTGATTATGAACAAAACAATGGCTGGGACCAAATCAAAACTTTGGCGACCCGCTTATCAGACTTTACATAACTGTATTTAATAGCTTTAGCTTTTTAATGAGTAAAAGAAATAAGATACTTGAAAGGGAAAAAAAAACTATTAAACAGGTTTTAATTACATGCGATTAGCAGGTTGTCAAAGTTTTGTCAAAGTAACCTTTAAGTGTTTGAGGGGTACCTCCTGAATACTTACGATTTCCTATGTTATATAAAATTATATAAAATGTATTAGTAAATTGGTACATGTATCCCTGAATATATTTATACAAAATTTACATCCATAATAATAATAATAATCTATGACTATTGGGGATCAAAAAGCACTTTACAGACGTTGGTGACTGTAATCAAATGAAGAAAAGCAGCATTTAAACAGCACTAAAGAAAGGTTAGAAAAATAACGTATAAACACACACAAATAGAACTAAAGGCCGTTTTTAAAAGCAATTGTAGAGAGACATGTTTTTAAAAGTATCTAGGGGCGGAGCTCCATTATTATAAGGGTGTGGCATGAAGAGGAGGGCCACGCCCACTTGCTGCTGCTGTGAGGGATAATTTAATCATCGCTAACTGTGCTATGTCCCACTTTTGCAGCAGGTGCCAGGGCTTGGAGAAGAAGCAAAGGAGAGAGCTGGCATAGGAGCAGCCCAGAAAACCGACGAGAGAACAAACCAGAAAACAAAGACAACTGAGGGCAACCCAAGATGCTGTTGGTTTAGCAGGTTAAGAAATCTTGTTTGTTTTGTTTGTTTCCCGCTCTTGGGTTGTTTCTTTGTACTTATCTTTGTTATTTTTGTTTATTGAGGGGAAACATGAGGGGGGACCACGAAGACTTCTTGTTTGTTTGATTTGTGTGTTATTTTGGCTGCAAAATACATTGCCAGTCCCCAGGGCCATGCTTTATGAAATCCCTGGGTCCTCGTGATCATTTCCAAGCCAGGAACGCAGTGACCCACAAAGGGGACGCGTGTTTCAAAGACAAGGCATATTTCGAGTGAACATCCAAACTCCGATTGTTTACGACCTCATCTTTGGAGCAACCAGCAATCTTTGGTCCCCGGATCTTCAAGCACGTACAGGAGCATGGAAGGTTAAAAGTTATTTTAAACAGGTGCTACATTATTCAGGGCTTTGTAAAATAAGTGAAGAGATGCTAAAAAAGGAATGATGTGAGCAGGGGGTGGGGTTCTAGTCAGGACCCTGGTCAATGCTCTCTGAACCTTCCGGAGCCTCTGCGGGAACTTGACAGAGACCCCTGCTATTAGTCCATCGCAGGAATCAATGTGAAGAGTAATGAACGCATGGACCAGTTTCTCTGTGTTTACAGCTGTAAGAGAGGATCTTATTTGGGCAAAGATCACACAATGATTTTGGGCTTCAGAAGAACGACATACTTCATCCTCAACAATTATTAGGTTGACAATACTGGTTTTACAAAGCCGCTGGGGAAAAACCATTAACTTCAGTTTAATCACAGTTAATAATTTTGAAATAAAATTTTTATATCAGGCTTGCAATCAAGATGAATATAAAAATCCATATTTGACTCAGGTTTGGTCTTTAAATAAATGACCATCAAACAAAACAAAACACATCCAAAAACATAACATGCAGAAACTGCGGGATGCAGTTGCATCAGTGCGGACCAACATTCATGCAACAATCAGCGGTTACTTCCAGAGTACAACAGCAAAGCACATAGTTTAAAAACATCAATGCCACAATGTCTAAAATCCACACACTTTTCCAAGAGAGATGTGTTAGTCAGCAGCAATGCATAGAGCAGCAGCTCTGATAAGCTCTGTGTTCACAATGGACCATAATTTCCTGCACATGTTTTTGTCTTGATGTCTAGGTACCAGTTCAAAGAACTCCCAGTCACTCAGCAGCCCAAAGTCCAATAAATAGCACATCAGCCAAGGGCAATTGCTATGCATATGACATTGGCCTTGGGCTATTATTTTGATGTAGCAGAACAGGACTTCTGACATACAGGCTCGCTTTTGTCTCCTGACTGTATGAGCCTTTCTGCCCCTCCTGTGGGACACAGATCTAAAAGACTTAAGTCTAAAGCTGGACATGAAGAGGGGTGTCATGGATGAGGCCAAATTAGCTCTGTATCGGGGCTCGATGTGTCAGTCAACGGTATACACAACACCTGCTGCTCTGCATTTAGAAACGTTTCCCAGATCCATATTGCATCAATATGCATGAACTAAATCAATACAAGAAACTCAAAAGCTTTGGAGACAGCGCAGATGTTACAGAAATGAAACAGGATTCATGCTAAAGATCAGGGTTTTTTCTTTTCCTCTGAAAGTCTTTCAGGCCCGCACATCAGACACAATGAAGGCACCTCATGGGCTTTTATTCAGATTGCTCAAAATGATCGTATTATCTTTCTCTGTTAGCATCCCTGCAGCTTGAAAACGCATGTGATGGCTATGAGCATGTCTGACACTGAAAAAGACGCTTACATTAAAGTGCTAAATGGTGTACAGTCTGTCATCCTGAAAGCGTTTATTGTTTCAATGTTCTGTTGCTATTAAATTCATAAAAGGCCATATCAAAACTTTACTTTTCATTTAAAATGAAACAATCACTTACAGTAAAATTAATTCAGCAACATAGGTGATGTCCAATTGGGAATGAATATTTAATTAGTGAGCCACTGAAACATTTCTGCATAAAGAGTTTCTTAGAAACAATTACTGTAATTCAAAGGAGTCCTTTATGTATGCTCTCCTAGCACTAGGATGTGATTTCTGAGGCAGTTTTTGCAATGAGTCCGATAAGTTCTTTAACTCTGCTTCGAAGCCCAATGCTGAAACGTCAGCTGTCCACAAATCTGGCATTCTCTGTTTTGTTGTTCATGGTTTCTCTAAGATTATTGTAAATTTTTAATCTAATTCTAACTATTTACTGTGTTGTCTGAAGTATTTACACTATTTTCCTCAACCTACTGTGAAGTTTTCACATATTCCTTCTTATAGTAGTGGAATATACCAGAGCTGATTGCAAAATATGTTTCTTTAGTGGGTTTCCTTTAACAAAACCTGAAAAACGAAAGGTTTCTCTAAGGGAACACCAACCAATGGCTTCTATTCATATGAGAATGTGAGGACCGTGCACATTTACAACCATTTTAACAATGCTCAGAAAACATTCAGCTCTCAAAATGACAAATTACGCATTCCCCCCACTTTAATGAACTCTTCGCGGGAGGAATCCGTAATTTGTCATTTTGAGAGCTGAATGTTTTCTGAGTATTGTTAAAATGGTTGTAAATGTGCTACATTGCTTGAGCATTTACAGTTTCTTGTCATGGTTTTTGCATCAGTGCCGAAAGGTGATCCGGTTACATCCGTGACAACACCCGAAAGACCTGGGTATTCGCTGATGTCTATTGGATAGGTACCAGTCACTAGGGCCAGATGTGATTTAAATGTACCCCTGAACCTAATTAAAAGGCACAATTGCCTGATATATTTAAAGCTGACTGTACAAAATCCCCTGATGACACTGAGGGCCATTGCACACCAAACGGCTCAATTTGGAAACCCTCCTCCACAATGCGAGTCCTCTCGATTCAATAAAAAAAAGGATTTATTGAACGTCAGATGTAAGGTTATGGGCTTTAATGACAGCGATTGAAAAATCTTATATTTACTGTCTGCTTTTACAGCTGAATTAGTGAAATTATTGTTGTGGGACATGATGGTGAGTTAGCCATTATAAAACTGGCCCACAGCATACCATAAATTACGTTATCAAAAAAACCCCAGTGGTTTAATGAATTAATGGAGTCATACTTCCTCGACGGTGTGTGTGAAGCAGGCCCATAAACTCAAGACAGCGGCTGTACACTTTGCTGGAATTGAGCTCACATCATTGTTTACCGAGTAAGAGGAAAATAGATGACTTCTCGCACGCTCCATCTACCATGAAATTTACATTTAATCATACTGAGAAACTCCTTGGTTTATGTGAGTTGCAGCAACGATTTATATCTCCAAAAAGCTAGGTACTAATCACAACTTCGTTATTTTCTCCTTGTGACGAGCAGGATAAACTGACTGGTATTAAATTTGCCTTCTTTCATTACACCATGGGCCAGATTTTACTCTTAATCACTTGCCCTCAGCCCAATAAAATTAATTAATGACATCGTTCACAATTATGTCTTAAAGATTAAGTTGAAACATAAGTTGTAAATTCAAGCCCCGAGTGACAGTTTTCCCTGAATAAAAATATAAAAATCAGAGTCCTATTAGAGCAGAAGTCGTATGATGGAACGGGCATTCCAGAAGTAATTACACCTGACGTGTGCTTTTTTTCGGCAACATGACGTGCACAGGTACTTCTAAATCAGCCTAACTGTAAAATCCACATTGTGCATTTGTGCAGACTCCTTTTGTTAAGATGAAATGCGACAAAAGAGCTCTCGTCGTCGTGGTAAAAGGATTTTACTCACAATGGCAACATCAAGGTAATTGGATCATTATTTTTTTTAAATCATCAGCACTGTTTTAAATGCGTTTTTAAAGTGACGTTTATCTTTTGCAGAATTATGAAAGGGGATGGATGGGTCAAAGAGACCTAACCCACTCATTGCCCAATGTAGTTTCTGGAGTCTAGGAGTTGAGACAAAATAAGGCAATGATTCCAGCTGGTGCTAAAATGATAAAAAATATGATTTCTGATTCAGATTTTCTTAAGGTGCCCTTGCTGCTGTTACCCTACAGTACAAAATATAATGTAATACGGTACAGGGTTGTATGAATGAGCCAAGGCAAAAGAGTTTAAACATTTCCTTCTTTAAATGACATACAAAGGTCACAAGGGCAACCTTATGGCTTATCAGCATCAAGATAAGTGATGGTTTTTCAATTGTGGCAGGTGTTGTTTTGAATATAACAGATTTTTGTTATAACACACTGTGTATTATTGTAGACAATAAAATCACTTAAAATATCAATGAGCCCTAAACTCTACATGGGTTTTGAATCATTTTAAGGTTTTAATTTTTCATTTATATTTAATTTATTTACTGCAGTTATTTAACGTTTTTTAAGATTTTAATTATACAGTGCTTATTGACATATGGATTGACTTTACTCTAGATTCCAGATTGATAATATGAATCTCAAGAGACACTGATGATTATGCTATAATAATGTATTGTGTAAAATGTGTGCATGTGTCAAATATGTGTGTGTGTGTGTGTGTGTGTGTGTGTGTGTGTGTGTGTGTGTGTGTGTGTATGCTGTCTGAGTGCAGTGTGTGCGTGTAAGCTTTGTTTATGACTGTAGAAATCCTTTGTCAGGAAAGCCCCAGGACCGACCAATGGGGAGCTGAACAGAGGGTCGTTGTCTGTCAGGGCCTGACAGGGCCTATAATTCACACACTGCGGGCCACGAAAGGCAACGCCAAGCTGGTCTGAAGCCCATCACGAAAAAGAAAACTTTTGTCTTGAAACGTCTTGCCGGAGTTGACTGCTCGTGCTCGGTATGATTAATGACTTATGCCCTCGTTGTGCAGAGGCTGCTAATTAAGCGCAGGCTGATTAAAGGCGTGCAAACTTCTGCTGATAACCTGAACATTTTCCTAAGCAAAAACTTGGCATGTGGAAACTCTTACTGCCAAATCTGTAAGAAACAGACCAACGCTGAGTATGATGAATGTAGCCTCCAACGGCACACTACAGTCTAATTTAAATCTATTTTGCGTATGACATGTTGGCATGGTACTTCATTTCTCTCTTTCTCTCTCTTTCTCGCTCTCTCTCTCTCTCTCTCTGTGTTCTTAATATACTGAACAATCCAAGTTCCCCTGCTGTTGCTTTAAACTTTAAACATTTGGCACATTCATGGACTGTGTGTTTTTATTTATTTATTTATTTATTTATCTGCATTGCTAGCTTTTTTTTCCATCTCTCTCTTTTTTCTTTGTATTCCGTCAGTTTTCAAAGGACGTTACTCAAAGGACGTTCCTCGTAGCGAAAACTTTTTTTTTTTTTTTACCTGACCCTTCTCTGGAAAGATAACCTCATTCTAACTGTAAATTATGCTATGCAGAACATGCAGAGGCAATGTGCATTTCAGTATTTCAGTTAATATTCAGGCAATGTTGAGCTAATGAAAGACAAAGCAAGACTGCATTAATGTAGGGCTCCAAGGCCAAGCTGAAACAAGGATTACAGCCAAATACTTTTGAATTAATCTTTGCCGTATATATCTCTCACTGGTTTTTCAATGCAACTTCTATAAGTCTTTTTGAAGGAGATATATGAATCTAAAATAACAAACAAAAATGTTTATTGTAATACTGCATTATACATTAGCTACCAGTAAATTAGCTGAAAAGGTTTTGCAAATCTGAAAGGAGGTCAGAATAGAGCCATTCCCCAAACGCGACACCCAATAAAACAGCTTATGGTGTTATATAGTTCTGCAGTGGTGTAAAATGTTTCATTTTTGGCATTCCGGGCTTGTCCTGGGTCGACAGGCTGGAAACGCCACATCACTTAACAATGTCTGCTTCTGTAGTTGATGTCTGAGTTATCTTCAAAAGCACCACTGGCAAAAAATAAATTGGTATTTCAAAAAAAAAAGCTTTTACTTGGATGGACGAGCAAGTTGTTTTCAGAAGTGCAGGAGGTGAAAACTATTTAAATCAATACAGAAAGACCATGACCTCGTGTAAATTGTGCGATAGCTAAAGTGATGGGGAAAACACTTTGGTCAAGTTTCTTAATGCCATTTTTCTTATCTTTTGAAAATTGTGTCAAACCTGACCGTCACAAAAGAAGACTGCAGAACTACGTTTCCAGGAAATATATATGACAAAGTATGTATGATAACGGGGCGTTAACAGTCACCTCACTCAAACCGTGGAAGAACAAAAGGGCATTCAATGCATTAAAAATATTAACATTGACATTGTTAGCATTAGCTGTCAGTATAATGACCGTTTTGAGCAAGGAATACTGATGGATGTGATCAAGCAAGGTTGCTGCATAAGCAGCAGAAAAAGCAGAAGAAACTTTAGTGTATATCCTGTGTGTGTGTGTGTGTGTGCATGCACCCGTGTGCGTGTGCGTTTGTGCATGTGTGTGTGTGTGCGGAAGTGTGTGTGTGTGTGTGCGTTTGTGCATGTGTGTGTGTGCATGTGTGTGTGCATATGTATGTGTGTGCATGTGCACGTTTGTATGTGTGCGTGTGTATGTGTGTGTGTGTGTGCACGCGTGTGCGTTTGTGCATGTGCACGTTTGTATGTGTGTGTGTGCATATGTGTGTGTGTGCATGTGCGCATGTGTATGTGTGTGAGTGCATAGAGTGCATATGTGGGGAAGCTTGTCACTCCTCAGTAGGGGTTTTAGCAGGGACACATGTTCAGTAGCTCTGGGGAGAACTGAAGCTACCCCCTCAGACCCAGTGATGTCCAGATATCACAGAACTGTGCTGAGGCTATCATACTCATTTCATCTCCACACTCCTATAATTAGGTTTGGTAACAAATTGCCATGCATTCTGTCACATTGACTGGGAACTTAATCGAGTTACTATTGAGCTAAGGTAATGGTATACACTGAAAAATTAAAAAGATTTATAATAAAAAATATTATTTTTTTCCTTTACAAAAGCAGTTGTAAAAAGTGCAAAAACGTAAAGTTTACCATGGTTCAGTTTGCTCTGTATTTTAGGAATGTCTACAACAGTCCAGTCAGTACTGTGGTACATTACCAGTGTCTACAACAGTCCAGTCAGTACTGTGGTACATTACCAGTGTCTACAACAGTCCAGTCAGTACTGTGGTACAGTATCAGTGTCTACAACAGTCCAGTCAGTACTGTGGTACATTACCAGTGTCTACAACAGTCCAGTCAGTACTGTGGTACAGTATCAGTGTCTACAACAGTCCAGTCAGTACTGTGGTACATTACCAGTGTCTACAACAGTCCAGTCAGTACTGTGGTACAGTATCAGTGTGTGCAACAGTCTCAT
>JAOYSI010000011.1:2619483-2664001 GCA_025775065.1 Hiodon alosoides | reverse complement strand
TCTCTCTCTCTCTCTCTCTCTCTCTCTCTCTCTCTCTCTCTCTTTCTTTCTTTCTTTACTGGCCTGGCTGTGTGATTTCTCCATTTTACTCTGTTCTCCGTTTTTCATTTCAGTTCATCTTCAAAGATATGATGTGCAAGCAATGGTGATGAATGTGAGATGAAGATGTGTCTTCAATTAGCATAGAGTTTTTTTTTCTTTTTTCTTTTTTTTTCTTTTGCTGTCCTCCCCCTGGCACCCAACAACAGATGGTGACCTGTTCGTATGTGACACTATAACCAAATCCAAACTTGGGGAAACTCAAGTCACCAGTCTGCAAATAAGTGAGACCACACAACTGTCAGGTGCCAGCCTCTTTTGACAGTTGTACCCCATTACAGGAACACTGATGTTTTCAGCATGTGACAAAAAGGAAACAGGTCCATTTTTACAGAGGGCCTGTCTGTCAGCTGGCTCTCAAGTCATAACAAATCACCGGCACTCAGCTGAGGCTGAACATTCGGAGTGTCAGGAGGAAGATAAATGACCTGCAGGCCTTTGAAGTGCTTTGGCAGTTCAGATGGGTCCGCAGTGCTGACAGAGAAATATACACAACAGCGTAACCAATAATGAGAACATTAAACATTCCAGCCTTCTGACAGGCTGACAAAAAAGCCCAGGCTGACATCAATCATTTTCAAAGACATAACCTTGACAATTAGTCCCCTTTCTGATACCTCAAAGCTTTTACAATTCCAATATTATCTTGTGTCTGGGCTCAGGGAGTTGCAGGGCAAAAAAAGGTTTGACTTCTCGTATTTACTTAAAACAGAAAGAACAAGCATGCAACAGAACGGTTAGGATTTGGTTAACAGAAATAGACAACAAACAACGTACTTCCCAACAGGTTCTCATTTTATTCCACTCATATTTTTCCCATATTTTCAACAGTTGAATCCTATGCCTAACTGCGATACAAAATATTAATTTCTCGTTTGTCTAAAAAAAATTAAAAAAATAATATCGATGGATATCTGAGTTAAAAAAAAAATCAGAACTGTATTCTTTGTATATCTTCGAGCTTGGCTGCTTCAGATTCGTGCTTTAATGATGCCCTACAGGCATTCTGGAACTGTATAAATATTTCCATTTGAGCCGCACCTTATGTTTCAGCGAAAGGGACTCAGAGAGGGAGTAGGCCAAGCTTCAAAACACATGTCATCTGCTTTAACCGTGACGACTTCCTAATTTCACAAGGAATGTGATTTAAGCTATTGATGTGTTTAAAAAAAAAAAGGTTTTATTGCTGACATTTTTTCATTAATGCACACAGGTGTGCTGTGGTTTGTCTTGTACTGTAGTTGTCTTATATACAATATACTTATATACTATATACTGGTAGTTTAGCCAGACATTTAGAAAATCAATGACACGTTGTGATTAGAAGTATGATAGCTTTTGGTTGGTTAAGCTCATGTTATATTAGATTTATTTTATTATAGTTAATCTGTGTTAGTTGTCTCATGCAACTAGCCCAGTCTACGCAAAGCAAGAGCATGGCCATAAACATGATATCAAATTCCAGTAAAAAAAAAAGCCATTTTAGTGGCCTTCAGGAGTGAGCTAGCAAACCCTTCAGCCTAACCATGTACTTTCCTACATATTCTTTTGTACCCCAAGCATTAACAAACCAAAAGTAAATCAGCAGAGACAAGCTGACCTCTAAAATGTATGTGGTCTCATGTTCCCAGAACTTCCTCTGCATTCTTGGTGGATGTTCAGTTACAGCATGAAAAATGACTTGTGTGGAATGAAGACATTTCCCCTCTGATTTTAACATTCGCACAAGTATCTAAATGATTTGAAGCAAGGCGTATGGGCATTCTCTCAAGATAGTGCTTTAAACTTGCTTACTGGAAGAGCAGTACATATCAAGCCAGCAGGCCCTTCTCACCGTTAGAAAGCCTACCTGCAATTGAGCTGGATAATTAGCAGCCTTGAAGATGATATATGACTTTTATTACCCTATGGGACTTGTGGACTAAATGAGAACAGAGCTAATTGCCATGCAAAGCAGTTTGGCATGAGTGAAAAAAAAATGCAGGCATAGTCTATAGCCAAAAAAGAGCCCTGTTGCCTCTCTGATCTCCTGGTTGGCTTTTGCCGCAGGAGTTCACTCGGTGTCCATAAATCATTGGCTGCTTACAGCTAAAACTGCCCTGAGTCATCAACATGCAGCAAGCTGAGTGACAGATTCCATCCTGGCTACATTAGGCCCCCAGTTCAAACAGTTTTTTTTTTCTCTCCCCTCAACCACATCTTGCACTTAACTGAAAATTAAACCCAGACGCTGCACACTGGATCACAATGTAAAACAAAAGCTGAGCTCACTTGACAGTCAGGAGTTGCCAAGTGGGAGAGAGGAATTTAAACGCAGAAAAAAAGAGGAACCGAAGTGGCAGGGTTAGGAAAAAAAAACTATTTGCAGGACTTTCCCTATAAATGCAGATGTGGTAATGCTCAAAGTAATAAGGTCAAATCCGTTAGCATGCTAAACAGTGACACAGCACTCATTTCGCACTGACACTGTCAATTCAAATTAATTGTGTTCCTAACTGTTCCTTAAAAGGCACACCCACAGCTTATTCCACTCAGGATTTTCAGCCGTGGTGACTGAGCAAAAATGCAGGGCGTGTGGAAACATTAACAATCTTTTAGATACAAGTCTTCGTAGTGCTTGCCTCTCAGCTTGGATCTTATTCTATATCTACATTTATCACTAAATGCCGAGACAACTGACTTTCTATTCCAAGTTGTTACTTTCATACCAACGCTACACACCACTGTTTTTCCCTTTTGTAGTATGTATTTATGAATGGTACAATGTGACCTAATTTTACTGCCCAAGACAGACTTTTAATTAGCAAAGCTTGCCAGGTCTCTTCTCCCGGTAAAGTTCCTGCTACATTGCCTTTCTTGGACAAATTGGCGAGGTGAGAGAATTAAACTGAAGTTACCACAAGAATATCCACCTAGCTAATTCCCTGGCGAAGTGAACTGTCTGTATGACGATGACAAAACTGTTCTTTTCACGCTCGTATTTTCGACTCCACTCCCAGGGCTATCTGAAATCACGTCTCCGGAGTACAGAATAACTAACAAGTCATTCTTTGAAAAAAATGTATTTCCCAAAAGCAGAGTCACCAGCACTGCAGGTGTTTGGCCGGCAGTGTGAAATTCCTCGCTCTCCCAGAGAGGTTAGTTGTGTGAGTAAGAGAGACCTTGGGGAAGAGGAATGAATATGGAGGAACTGTTGCCAGACTGTGCCGGATCCCTCAAGAGCAGAGCACCAGGGCCTCAACAGTCTGGGCTGCATTGCTTTTAAATGCAGTTGAGATTCATTAAACTGAAATGAGTTTTGGGCTTTTGCATTTCAGTCATGGACCCACTGCTATGTGCAAGTAATTTCTTTAGACAACCAGTATGGAATGGATTGAAAATCGGTTTGTGTGTAGTGGAATTTTCTAATTTCCATTTCATTCAGAGCCAATCAAAATCAGACGAACCTTCTGAGAAATATGCCAAAGTCATATTTCATGGGAGTTCTTGCATAGCTGTTGGTTTATAATAACATTGATATGTTTTCAATTTATACAGCGCTGTTCGGGGGTTCACATTGTTGGATATTTCATTAAATGTATCTAAAGACTTGACAGAACAAGCATTTTATATTGACATGCGTTTATAGAGAGCATGGCAGACAAGGAAAAAAGAGAAGTAAAGAGAATTTATACGCATGAATATATAAAGGTTTTGTCTAGTCCCATTCCAGTTTGAAATTGCTTTTTTATTTTTTTTTTTATAAAACATGGTTTCCCTTGATTATGCTGGTCTGTAAAGCTTTGTACTTGCAAACCAAGTAAAAACTATGCTTTTAAATAAATTCCAAATGGTAAGACAACTTGTTGATATTGTATTAACAAAGTGAATCAGTGTACTTTTATTTATCCCAGAAACGTTAGACATACATTAATCCAAATATAATTTATTGTTTGTCCTCCATGCAAGTATTAAAGTAAACTTGAATAAACACATGAAATGCAGACTGCAGGTAAAATACTGTACAGTATAATTTGGAATCGCCAATTATTTTGACTGTCTTCAGCCGCTTCGCTGCTTGTCACTACAAGTTCTACTACCACCCACAAAGAGGTTGAGGAAGTACAAGTAGTCTCCTCCAATCTTGGTTGCCATCCGTCTCTTTTACACACTGCAGGCTTCACAGCCCACACGAGTGGTTCAGCGCTCCTTCCTTTTCCCTTGAAACGTGACCCTTTTTGACGACATGCTGCGTATTTTAAAATATTTTTTTAAAAAAATATTCACAAGCGTCAGATTACAGAGGTTGCTGCGGCTAGCTGTACAAAAATGAATGCTAATTTCAAATTTTTTGTTTTTGAAGCGCACTATAGAAACACGCCTGTGTAATATAGCCTCTGAGTATTACAATACCGGTATAAAACTGAGTATAACTAGAAAGAAGAGAATATCAGAGTACGCAGATGGAAAAATACTTATTTTTTTCAGTAGATACGGGCCTTTGTAAGCTAGCCCCTGCTCTGACAAGCCGTGTTTGTTTTTGCACTCTATGCAAACAATGGCTAGTTTGCAGCGGTCCTTTCAGATTGCAGTTTCGCAGCACTGAGTTGGCACCTGATTTACACCTGGACACACCAGATGAAATCATTTAAAGGCGAGGTGAGGCTATGAGGAGTCACTGAGTAGTCTTGGTGTTAATAAACACTGTTTGGACCTCATTCTCTCCCCACATTGAGGGAATTTTTTTTTTTTTTAATGCTAATGATCATTCCGTACAGCTGAACACAGCTTTTTTTTTTCTTTTTTTTTGTAAGAGCAAACATTCTAACAACACAATCATTTAACTGAACGAATATACTTGGATTTAAACCTTTTATTTTTCTTTTGCCCTCTGGACATTTGCTGTTGATTTGTTTTTACTCACACATACACAGGGCACATTGTTGCCTTGAAGTGCCTATTGCTAGCCTTCCACCATCTTGAGTAAAAATGGTCATAATCAACACGCTCAACTGGAATTGCTAGTAACAAATCATTTAAGTTCTCTTTTCAAGCCCAAGGCGAGAATTTTTATTTTATCTCTATATGGCTTTTTGTCTTTTTGTTTTTAAAAGCCGTATTGTGTAACCTAAAACAACTGATCACAAACGGCTTTTTGTTCAAGAGTTTTGGTGAGACCAGGGTTTTCTTTGAATTCCAGAACCAATCTTCTGGGAAATAGATTAAATATTATAAAACTGCTACTAAAGGGCACATGTTCTGTTCTTACTGATCAGCCTTACTGATGGCAAGAAGATGGGATGTATTCTGATGGCCCAGTCGAAGCTGTGCACTTAAAGTACATTCTTGGGAGGATATTCTTTTCTTTTTCCCCATTAAGCATTAACTATCCACACTGTTAACAAGCGCCTGTTTTATCATACGTATATGTCTGTCCTTAAATAACTTGTTTTGGTGATTCAGTAGTGCTACAGTTGGCCACATTAAGCCTCATCCCTTATCATACTCCAGTTCTAGTCCTTGAATTCCAGTTTCCCGGTGTTAGATAATGTATTGCATTCTACAATCAGCACAATATTCGTCAAACACCCATTTTATATGCTGACAGAAACTACCTGGCTTTAAAATAACAGTAATGATTTAAATGTGATAAATGCTCTTAATATGCCAGCGATAGCTAGCAGAGAAAAAACAATACTGCAGCAAATGCTATGTAAACTATGTACTAAGTACTCTGCTTTAGTATATTTTTCCTATACTAACACATGGTAATGACAGTCTGATTTGCACAAAATGTATTATATTGTTTCTTATTCCTTTATACCAGAAGTAAGAAAATACTTATTGTTCTGTATATACTCATAATCAAACTATGTTGGGAATGATTTGTCAAAATTCAGTTGTTTAGACCCCACAGTACATAATTGTTGTTTATATACACCAATAAGTCAAACTCATGAGTACTACCTAAATTGTGACAAATGATATTGCAGCCATAAACAAAAACTCTGGCACAACCTGTTTTTTATTCATTTTGTGGTCGCGCAAAATAAACAGACACATTTCTTTCACAGCTCTAATAAATTTCCAAAACTCAAAGAACTGTCCATCTGCCATGAATAATTTTCAATTTCCCATTCTGTCTGATTCCTGTTAGGTATTCCACTGAGATATTTAGCAAATTCTTTCATTTACTTCCTCCCATCTGTATTCAATTACTTGAATCCCTAATAGTGTATTTTTTGTCTCTCCTAAGTGCAATATGCAATATCCCCACCTGTACCTTAAGCAAATGTTATGTTCGTTTTATTGTCTGCGAGAGTCTACGATTCATTCCGATGCAATTGCATGAACTGGAAAACTTGGAGAGCAATCTGGTTTTGATGTTTTCTGGCTCAAGCTGAAAACACCTGCCCTATTCTCAAAGCTGATCTATTAACTTGGTAAGTGCCTCAACAGATGTTCTGAAACCAGCAGGGATTCAAGGTCTGTCCTCATGGCTGGCTGGTTTGGATGCCTCAAATATTTCAACAGCTGGAGATCATAAGCCAATAATGTGGTCAGGGCTAGTTTATGTAAATTATATTTTGGTGAATAAATACCTTTTGGGCAATCTATAATATCATTCTTAATTGCCCACTAATTAGCAAAGACCTAATTTAGCAGTGCCTGTTGAAAGCTGTTATCTTTGCACATTATTTAAAATCACAATTTGGGTCATGTTTCCAAACATGCTAATGGTGTATGTTTTGAAGCCAACACAAACAATTATGTGCAGCTTTACGTTCTGAAATTTCATGAATCATACAATAATGGCAATTCTAAAACATATTGTAGTTCTTAAATTTTTGGAGGAAGCGAGGATCCTCCTAGTCTCTAAATACTATTATAAAAATGTGGAACCAGAGGATATGTATAAATATGTGCGTAGTCTGTGTAGTACAATGCAAAACAAAACCAAACAAATCCAGGACTTTATTGTTACTTATCTTGCCCTGGATGTGAAGTGAGTGAGAGGACGGCGATTGTCGATAGGTCTGGGCTCCTTGATTTCCTGTGTGGATGCTACTACTAATGAGCCACAACAAAATACCTCCCATCAATGATTCCGTATTGTGAACTGAAAAAAATTATTGGTTCCTAAATTTCGAAACATAAATTAAAATTAAAAATGCTATAATGCATTAGGGTCTGATGGAATCCCACAAAACACATTCATACATCACCTTGTACTACAAATTCATTCGGTTGAGGCAATGTTATCGTTACTTCCTTGAGTAATTTAGGATTAGCTGTGCAAAATCACAATAAATGCAATAAATCTTCCCTCTTTACTTTGGTTCAGGTCCCCTCTGGTCTCGTACGGTGACCGGCAGCTCACACGATGTTAAAAACTCCAAGCTCAACTGCAAAAACCCACATTTAACAAAGAAAAGTGCATATGAAAGAAAAAGAGAAGTGATGGAAAATATTTACCGGTCGTTGTTTTGGTTGTGTTGTGACAATACAGCATTTTATCAAAGTTACCTCGGACCTTTGTTTCTCATTTTCACATTTCGGGACGAAGAGAGATGCCCCTAGCCATGCTTGGATCGAAATCATGCCTTTCATGGCCTATCAAAGGAAACTGTGCTGTCAAAAATTTAGAGGGCTTTCAAAATGATATGACAGCTAATTCTCTAGAGGAAGATTAAAGGTCTTTAAAACAAAAAGATTATACAGTGTTTGGTCGTTTGAAAGCATCAGGAAATATTAACAATCTTCAAGGAATGCGTGCAGAAAGTAAAGCACAGCAGGAGTATTCCCTTCATTTGTTCCATTCATTACAATAAAAACGCAGTTCTTTCTGCAACGGGCATGGCCCACCACGTTTCCATCTATGAAAAGACAAAAGCAAATATATTGACAACAGTCTAGCTTCAAAAAACTGTATCTTGTTTAGAAATTAATAGAATCGTGTTGCGCGCGTTTTTTTCTTTTAAAAAAACAACTTGAATACACTAATATGTATAAAATGACAGGCAGGCATCCTGAGTGGCCCAGACATAGCCTTATGATTGGACTGAGCACTATGATCTGGATTTGAACATGTTATTTTCCAATCGTGACCAGGAGACCACAATTAGCAGAACGCTCCCCGAGCTAGGGTGGGTGGTGGGTGGGAATTCTGCAGGGCTTCCATGGGTTGGTTACTAACCAGTGATTCCTGGGCATGTCCAGAGTAAGAAGGACGTGCTTCTAAAACCAGCTCTGAACCATTGGTTTTTTCATATTTGTAGCTGTGGAACGCCTTAGATCAATCGCTACTCTAAAAGGCCAGTCTTAATTTGAATAGAACTACTCACATGAACTGATTTATGCTAACGTGCCATATTTAGAGGCTCAAACAAACCAAAAGCTCAGACTTGAGCTAATCGTAAACAATTGAGTTACAGAGTTGTTCACATAAATAGGCAGCACTGTTAGGGTGCTATGTTCCTGCTGCGTGCATCCTGTCAAATTTGTCAACTCCAAAACCCCCTCATGCTCAATATACTAGACATTATGGTTGGTGAAACAGGGTTCAGGTTATTAACTGTGGATTTTAAAAAACTTATTTATACTCAAAACCAACTGACAAAAGTATGGTTGGCGATGGAGGGCTGGAACAGTTGTCATGGCCGTTTCCATAAAATCAATTTATGAAATCATTAAGTTTAGCGTTCTGAGTTGAGTGGGTTGCAATAAATGACAGAAAAACCCAACCTGTTCCAGTTTACATAATTAAAGTAAAAAGATACATTTTACCCTTATTTTAGATTTACATTGATGCCCAACTGGTGCTACAACCCAAACTGTCTGAAATGTAAAATGGATATTTAGAATATTAAATTACTTCTAGCACTACTGTGATATCTACAGCCCCTTACACTGGGGATATGAATAACAAGTAAATACAGTTTTCACCATAAATAGATTTTTTCGTCATGACTTTGATATACTGTCAGTTAAGCTATATTTTAAAGACTAATTAGACATGTCAGCTACCCACCCCAAAAAGAAATCTTTTAGTAAAGAATCCAACCTTAAACACAGGACAAAACAGACCTCTGTGTGCTATCAATAGCCCATACATATGACATTAATTTCCTCTACGGTCCTCACAACGTGGCATTTATACTCATATTTATATGATTGAAATCACTTAAGTACAGTCCCATTGCTGTGTCACCTGAGGTCTTCTTCGCATATTACCGCCATATTACAACCCTGAAAACCAGATACAAAGCACAAGCCAATGTCTTATGTTGGAAATATAAATTTCAGCATAATTCCATATGATTGCTATTAGTAGAGGGATGAAATTTAAGTGTAGAATCAGAGTTAAGTGGCACTTAGTGTATTCAGAGCCCTAAAATAAAATTACTACACAAAGAAAGGCCAAGATGGTGCGTATTTAAAGCTATTTTTAAACTGACATTCTGCCCTGCTATGAAAAACCAAATTGCTTCCTGGCAAGACTAAACGACATTGGTCAGTTGTTGTTGTCAGTAAGGAAGCCACACACCAGACTACTGGATGTACAAGTACATTCAAAACCGTCAAAAGTGTGCTTCCTTCAGGGGACCTGTCCACAATTCACTGGAGGAAGAGAAGACTGAGAATGTAGATAATGACTAGATCGTGTCCGTAACCGAGTGAGAACAGTCTGATGAGAGAAACACTCTTCATAAATAAATGGCCAGGTGGTGTGGCCAAACGGCGGCTTGATAGACGATACAGCCTGGGTCACTAGTGTGGTCCTCTTTCACACCCTTGTGTAAGAACATGAAACTCCCAATTTCTATATTTACAACTACACCCTGCTAATGTAAGACCATTTACGACCATGTAAGATTTTTTTATTTTAAAATTAGGTCTGGGTAGTTTACTAATGTACAAAAAAAAACTGAACTAATTCAGAAAAGTAACTAATGAAAATTAGAAAGACATTTTTGTAAGGCCGTCAGGCTGGTAAAAACCCTTTTGGCCAATGCTATCACACAGTGAGCTCGGAGAACAGTCTTGCTGTGGGGACAATTTGTCAACAACGCCAGTCATGTCATCGGTGATTTACAGTGAGCCAAAGTCTCGTCGGGCTCATAGCTGCTGACTGAGTCACCTCTGAAATCTGTCAGTGTTTCTCCTCCAACCGACAGATTAACAGATTTGGAAAAGGCGTGTTGCTGTCATGAGAGCACCTACAGCCTGAGCAGGGTGCTAATCCGGGACCGGGGCATTCTTCACTAGTTCCGCGGGACACTTGTCAACTCCCAGAGGTGCAGAAGCTCTGCTGTCAGAGTCACTTCTGCAGGATGGATGGGAGGCTCAGTTTAACGAGTTTACTTGTAATCCGTCCTTGTATTACAGCACAGAACTTAATCATTTCATATCTTTTTACACCCCTCATCTCTCAGTGATTAAATTCACAGGCTTGGCGCTTAGCCAAATGTCTTTGAAGCAATTCTATTGAAGGGCTGGCACAGTTTGTGTTTATCTCTATTCCTTTTTCAGTCAAGGACCCTGCAATTACAAAAACAATGGAAATATTTACATTTTTAAGCCCACTGTTCCCAAGTCTGTATTTCGCATCTAAAACTTTAGATTTTATATAATACATACTTACGCTTACAAACATTATTCTGGACCAATTTTTAAGGTTACTATTATAAGCTTCAGATCGAAATTAAATTATCCTCCTTTGCTGATGTGTGATGTTACATGGGATGCAGCACGGTCCAGGGGTTAAGTTAATAGGATTATGGTCAGAAGGCTCACGATTCAGATCCATGGAGGAACATTGCTGGTGTATCCTTGTGGAGGTATTGGTTTAATAAACACCCAGCAAAAAAAAAAACTTTCACTTTCTCTGAGTGAGGTGCTCTGCTTAAGAAACTTAAAAGTCAACATCTCAAAGCTACACCAAATATGCATCTCTGTGAATGAATATGCATTCAATGAATATCCCCCATGAACAAACTCAACAGGCACATGTGCTGAACTAAATTTGAGTTTTGAATGATTATAGAGACCTTTCAACAGAAAGAGATATTACCATTTCTGGACTCACTACCCTTCCCTGTTGACTTAAACTGAATTCTTTACAAAGAGAATTTCCAACATCAGGAATTGTAAGGGGGATTCTTGGTTCACAGGCTGAGGCCTCATACCTATTCGGAAACTGTGTATCCACCAAAGCGTTACACATTATACAAATAAATAGCTTGACTCATAGACTTTGACCAAAGTTCTGATTTGAGTAAATAATTAAATAAAAATGGCACACTGATATTATTGTAATAATAGTTCAAGTGTGATAATAAACCAAAACTACTCCCCATTTTTAGAGTAACAAGCTCCCCGAGTGGCACGGTCAATATTGGCACTCATCCGCCCTATGATCCAGAGATCGCAGGTTTAAATCAGGATCATGTTACTGGATTAAATTAGAAAACCCTGAGAGACGGCACGCAACTGCCACTGTATCCAGGACTGTTGTCCTGGTTACGGATGCAAGCAGTTACAAGGGGTTGTTGGTATCGAATAACCTGAGCTCCACCTAACTTTGTACATTATGTTTTCCAAAATTTTTATATATATACACGACACATTTAAGTGGGAAATTGGTTTCACATAGACTAAATATATAAAATATATCAAGCGGTTTTATATTGGAAAAATCTGACATCATGAAATTGTAGAATATTATTTAAGATTTTGAGTACTTCATTTTACCGTTTTAACCTGAGGACAACTTTGAGATCAAGACTTCTTTATAGTATTATCAGATATATATTCACGCAGTCTCATTTTTCAACCCCTGCAGGAGTGGTTTGTCAGATCCATTATTTTATTCTAAGAAATTAATCCATGCAGCATCGGTATCACGATTACACTATAGAAATAAACAGGAGTATATTCAAAACAGCTGTTGTTTTTAAGACTGGCTGCCACTAATCTACAACATGGATTTCAGGATCTTGTACTTCACATAGATAGTGCCCCATGGCTCCGAACCAGTTCCGTGCCACTTTAAACATCCGTACCCAAGCACACTGTCTGATCTTCCCACGCTTCATTTCTGCAACCTCTAAAAATCATGGCATCTGTATATGGGACGCAGAGACTTACAGACTTCTCAGCTAAGTACCCCGTTCAATTACTGGAAAGTACACAAAAATATACAAAATGCTTTTGTTTTGTATAAAGTAAATATTGGATTCCCCCTTTTAAAACCATTTTGGTTGAGCTATGAGAAATGAGTAAAGCCTCTGGTATCTCCTGTCCTAATCTGGTTTGTAATTAGTCACATTGGTGGGTGCTGATTGACCTCATTTTCACTGACACCTGTTGATGGGTGCCTACAGTCCCATAATTATAATTTTTCCTATCGTAGCAACAAACATTTTACTATAGCCAAATTTGAAATAATTGCTGACTTGTTTAACATGAATTGTAGTTTGAAAAGTTTGAAAGAAAACTGAACTGAAATGAATAACCTCTCCTTTGGCTTCGTGTGTTTGTTTACTGTGATTATTTACATCACTACCAAAGTTTAGAGCTCATTAATCTTTTATTTAAAGTATCAGTCAAAATACCATTCAGTAAACACCACTGCATGCCGGGGACTGCAAACATGACAGCCCCACCTGCCTGACGTGCACGGCCAACTGGCTGGGTAAATGATTAACGGCCTGCGGAAACTTACTCAGCAGGATTTCCAACACATTTGTGCATTCACTCACACATGCAAGCGCTACATGATGCTAAGAGGTATTAAAACTGGAGCCTGCCGCAGTGAATGACAGCAATAAATGTTTAAAGCAGTAGTTATCACTTTTCAAAAAACCTCCTTGTCAATGTTGCAGACCTAAAAATCAATGAAACAGATTTATGGAGTGTGAAAGATTGCCCCAACTTGGCTCTGTGACACTGCATTCTCAATGCTTTCCACATAAAAAGAAAATTACATAATAAAACCCAATGCAGAGCTTGATTTCTGGCTTCTACCGCTTATCCACAAGGGTTTTCCAACACCTTTTTAATTTTCTTGTTTCAAGGCCAATACCATTAATCTTAAGTAGGGTATAAAAACAACCGTTCTGCTACTCTCTAAAGCATTGCAACCTTGCTACCTTTTTCAAGGTGCAAGTTCGATGACTTAAACATATAGCACCCAACTCGGTAACAAAATACTAGCCCTTGGAGTTACATTTTAAATCCTCTCTTCCTTGTTTTGCCGACGTATAAATCTTTAAGATTTTGAAATGCTAAAACGTCCTGAATGTAAACATTTTTGGAAGTGCATTTACATTAATCATCATCTGAATGAGTAAAACGTCTCATAAACCTACCTAACAGATCTTCTGTGTGTAGGGAGAAAGCAAAGAAACTCATTCAAACCTCATTTATAATTTAGGAGAAACTTTAACAAGCACAACATACTGTCGGCCATTTTTCAAACCCTGTGAAAGAAGCAAGCAACTGCTTTTCTTTTTGTTTAAAGGATGCCTCAGTAAAAAGTATGTATGGAAAGCCAGCTCTCTCGAAGTCATTACAGTTTTCAGAAAAAGAGATAAAAGGGATGCTTTACTAAACCAAGTGAATGCTTTACTAAACAGCAAGCAAACACGCCAACGGATGTGTGAGAGGGCTGGAGAAAATGGAGACTATCCACTTAGGCACGTGACTCACGTTGGTATAAATGAGGTGCGTGGGAAATGTTGACGATGGGGATCGTTTTCCAGTGAAAAATCTCTGCTTTTTGTGAGAATAATTTGCTTTTCACTTTACGCAGTAGGCACATTTTTCCGGCCATTTATTGCAAATAACATATATCTAACCTTTCTCCTGGGGATTTGCATGTGCGTTGCAAAGAAAGCCACTCTTAATTAATGTTGGGTGGAAGAAGTCTTGATAGACTACAAAACAATAACATTGTTCGTTTTTTAGACACAATTCTATGAAATAGGGAGAAGCACGTATATTTACGAATTGCATTATCAGAACAATTAGTATTGACAGGAACCATAGGAAATCCAAAGGGCTGACATTTTAAAGAATTATTGCATTATTAAGCAGCAGAAAAAAATGGCTACATTATACTGGTGAACTGGACTGCCAAATGCCGCTTTTAAGATTATTTGCTGCTTTTTTAGTTTCCAAAGTGGATTTATTTTCTCCTTTACTTCTCTCTTAATGGCTAGCAGTGTACACTGCTGTAAATATATTTGGCAATGCCTCTAAATTGATAAAATTAAAATTAAATAAAAATGAAATGGCTCACATGACTTTGAAAAGTATTATCAACATCGATGTCTTTTAATCAGAAAATCTACTTCTCAGAATGAAAAATTTAATGTAGCAAAGACAAGATCAGTCATCTTTGATGACCAAATTAGCACTGATCAAAGTTCTGATGGTGGAAATAGTCTAATCAGTGAACCTAATAAAGAACTATTTCGCCCCGAACCAAAAGCCCAACAGAGAGTAGTATATAGACAGAGCACCAATGAACTTCTACCACGATTCATATTATTCTTTTATATAAGTGCCACGTTTTCTAATTGCATTCGTCACCAAAGCCCACCTAATTTCTTCAAGAACATTTATTATCGCACCAACTATGTCTAAATTATTAAACCTTAATGATGTAGGCTCTGAAAATATGTTGTCCTTTATTTTTTTCCACTGAGAATCAATGTTATACATTAGCAGTATAAATTAACTAATACTTTACCAAGGCATGTTGCCGCCTTCAATGTGTCCTCTCAGTAGGATGTATATTCATAGATGTAGGCTCCCCAAGGCCTTGTGGGAAAGGATGACATAGTTCATTTTAATAAAAGAGCTGGGGCCTGGTAATGGCTTTAATGATATATACGCTAGCGCCAGAGGAAATGTGCTCGAGAGATCAGGCAAAAACCGGATAATTCAAAACCTTACACAGGCATAATTTACTGGACCAGTGCTTTCCAAGTATTTCGCAGGTTCAGGTCACGATGACAGAAAAGCTGATTCTCAGCAATGTTTAGACTAAAGCGGATTGATTCAAATATGAATAGCGCCTTTTTATTCCCAGCAACTTCATTGATAATGTCATTTCCCCCGTTGGTGTGGTTCCACACACTGGATGAAATCGGTGTTAGGGTGATTCACGGCACAGGTAAAACCTTAGTATCCCTAACAAAAATTGCTTTTTGTTTTGTATTATAAATTTAATGGCTTTTTCAATCGCTCTACAAAGCTTTTAGCCATTTGTATAAGACCATATGTGATACATGAGAAGCCCTTGGTTTTTACAGTGTTCACTGCAGTTAGTTCGAAGTGCAACGTTGTCACACAGTTCTATGCATATTTATTTGACATCCTTAAAAGGGACTAGTCCCTAAGTAGTCCCTACCAACACAACATCATTCCATTAGATGGTATGCCCATTGCCAGAGGGGTCAATTCAGCACAACCACAATGGAGTTTGTCGTTAATTGGTTAAAAAATAGTTTTTTCAACAAAAGTAGCATTACGCTGTTACTCATATCATTAATTAAATCATTTTTTTCCATGAACAGTCATGAGCTATCGAACGTTGACTACTGGCACATCAAGAACGACACATTTTGAAAATCGTTGAGCCGTTGTGCTTTTCTTTTTTTGAGTGTAAACAGTCTTAGTTATAGGACAGCTAGTTGTCCTATAGCTATTGATTGCTAGTTGGTAGAAAAATACGTTATTTAGTGACAATGTGAGAGTGGCCTCACGACGTCACCATTACTTATTTCATCCACAGTGTTAATATGCAGTCTAGCAGTTGGTTTCCTTGTTATGGTTTCTACACTATGTTAACTTTGCCTAACATTGCTAGCTTTATCACATTCCGCATGTAGGTTTTAGTGTATTTGTGTTGCTCACCCTTCAGTCAGTCCAGGCCAAAATCTGAAGCCACAGATGGAAAGCAGAACAATGCATTGTGTGTTGCACACCAACATATTAATAATTACTGTGTCTATGTGGTAACTGCATTGTGCTACCCTATGGATGGAATGAATAAGGGCAGCTAAAAGCTAAATTATGCTTTCATCCTAAAATTGTTACTTTGCATGCTCATAAGCGGTCATCCTTGGGGCGAGACTTTTCCGGAACCAGGAAGAGGCACATGATAGGCATTTTTTCGTTGATACTTTTTTCCATAAAATGTGCTCTTGCTACGGATAATAACTATGAATGAGAATAAACACCAGAACTAGGCACTGAAAGGTTCAGTTTTTATGTGATTTGTTTGTTTTTTTTCTTGTGTTCTGTTATGGCGGTGCAGCGCCCTAGCACCCCTAGTGGACGATCCGGCATTACCAATAATAAAGTAAGAGTAAAAGTAAACTGTTTGCATGCTGTGGCGTAATAAAGACCTTTATTTGCTACTACTGGAATTCCTACATCACATGGTTAGCTTAGTGATTTATGATTAGTTTGTTTTCACACCCTCTCCATATATTAGCATTTGAAGTTTTACATTTATACTTCAGCTGGCCACGCGCGTGCATCATGCCAACTTTTCTTTGTATATTGCACAACACCAAACTGTTACAGCTGTTTTTGTGTTCCATGGCCTGAATGTTACTGCATATGGAATTTACATTCTCAAAAAAATGTACCACAAAACTGGTAGTTATAATATGACTCTTAAAGGCCTTAAAGAGCCATAACTATATATTAAAATAATTTAAAGACCCACAATGGATGAATGGATGTGATTTTTTTTCCCCCTTTTCACACAAAAAATAATTGTTGGTTACAGATGCAATATTGCCATTTACTTGCAAAAGGCCTCTAAAGGTATATGGTGTTCGTGGAGAAAAGGATTCATATTTTTGAAATTCTAAACCAAGCAATCTTTAAAAAGTATCCTCTTACGCTTAATTTACACACAAATGATAATGCCAGTGTTGACAGTGAGGACAATTCAGGTTTAGCCTGTAAAAAATGCCTGATACGTTTACTGCATGCATTTTAAAACCTAAAGAAGAAAGATGACCAATGTTTTGTTTCATGTAGTCAACATGTACACTCAATTATTAGTCAATGCCACCTACATCTTGACATGTGATTTCAGCTCATTATCGGCAAAGCATTTATACTCCCAAATTGTTACTTCAAAACCTTCCTCGCAACATCAACAGCTGCAAATCTCTTTTAAATTATGGTGAAGCATTTCTTCATTAGAAGGGTAATCGATTTCAGGAGTGAGAGCCCAATTCTGCCTTTTATAGAGTATGAAGGAGGCAAAGATTGACATTTACATCTCCTAATCTCTCATGACTGGCTGAGTAGAAAATTGCCTCATTGATCTTCCCTTTGAGGCAGAGATCACAGTAAAACATCCAGCCCAATTTACACACACTGCTCTCAACCCATATTTTCTGCCTACCCGTCTTCATTTCTCCCCTAATGGTTGAAAATCCAGAACGAGAATGAAGCACATTTGTCATCACAAATCATTAAAGAAAAAAAAGCTATTGGTGTAAAATAGGTCTAGCCCTGGTGTGGAAATCATTCTGCTAATAAAGGATCAGTATTTTAGCATGTTATCATCATGTTAATCGGAATTACTTCCCATTGGGAAAACCTTCAAATGATGTATAAAAAGGAACCTCATGTTGAGTCCCAAATGGTAGTTAACCCAAATGCAATATGTTTAAAACAGCATTGTAATTCCATTTAAATGTGGTTAAAAATAATAATAATAAATAAAAAAATTAAAAAAAACAATGCACCATCACATACAATGTAAACCTTTTTTTTTTTTTTTCCTGGATAATAAGCATTTTTAAGAGCCTTCCTTAAGGCGTGACTCGCTAATTTGATTTGAACTTTGAGGGTGTTTGACATAGTCAGCCGAAATCTGAAATATCAGTAAGACTGGGACCAAATCAAAATTCACATTCTAGACAATTGCGTTGAATAGCGTTTATTTCTTTTTAATTCTTTATTCACATAGTTGTCATAGTTATTTTTATGAGTGGAAGAAATAAGACACTTATATTTTAAAAAGAAAATGCTATCAAACACAATTTTATTAGAGGTGATTAGTGCATAGTCAACGTTTTGAGTTTTTTCCGGCCTTAGTATGGTACTGATTCTGCACGTGTTTCCAAGACAGTTAAGTTACAACACGGTGCGAAGAGAACAAGAACCCACAAAGCGGGAACAGTTCTGTCAAAAACTAGCATATCCCCCTCTCCGAATCCACTGGCAGAGGCAGAACCCGCTGTCGTACCTCTCAGAAACAGTCCTAACTTTGTCTTTGCATTCTTTACACCAAACTGATGTAGGGCGTGCCAAATGAAATGTGCCATTGTTAGCTATAGACCACACTCTGTGTAGGGAGAAGATGCTGTAGGGGAGGGGAGATAGACGATTGCCAAGGACAGCAACATAGCGCACAGCATCAATCTGGAGAATGTGGGAAACTCTGGCGTTGGAAAAATATGCCACGTTTTAATAATTCCCCAAGAACTCAGTGTCATAATCTACAGAAATTCATGTTTATTTATTTTAGAGCCTTGTACTGTCCCCATACATGAAGAGGTCCATATATCAAGAAAAATGAATGCATTACTAGTCATATTATTTATTTACTCTTTCCCCATAAACTGTTGTTGCATACTTCTACGAATTATTTATGCAACGCAATGTGCCATTGTAATCCAACTCAATGACTTTCCACTGACAGTTTCAGAGGATACAGGATGTTGGCATCTCATGTTAAACTCCACTGAGAGTAAGTTTGAGGCTGCTCTCCTGTTTTACAGTGCACTCGAACTAATGAAGTATGAAGCTTTCATATATACGTTTGTCACTCAATGTAGATGTCCCGTCTTCTTATGTCATGCAAGCATTACCTTTGAGACAGTAACTCATGGCATTTAGCAATTTCCGTAACTTTTCCCACATGCTTGCCAAATGCACATCAACAAATACACTGTGTTTATAATCTCTTAAGAGCTAGAGTAGCAGGAAGAGGAGACCTCAATGTCAAACTTGATGCACATCCAGCTAACATTTAAACATGGCCTAGAATGTAGGACTAGACTGGCATATTTCACAAATTAAATTAAAATCATATGCTCTTTACAGATTAAACAATTGCGATAAGCAATTTTCATAAAGGCTTCCCAGTCTCCAGATATATCGAATGTTTCCGTAAACAAGTGTTCAATTCGATATCAAATAGGATATCAACCAGACGCATTTAGTTAAAGCAGCAATATAACTTCTGAAAGCTGGCAGTAGATAACTGAAGAGATATGTAGTCTCTGGGTCAAAGGCATCCCAATGACAAGAGTATATTAACCCGTAGCATTTAGTGAATGGCGTGGGCAGGAGAAGAGAGGAGTATGGTGAATGTATCAATCAACTATAAAACTCTAGGCGTGGTAGACACGCCCACAAATATAAAAAATAATGTTTCTCCCCGGGCTCTGGTGGGAAACTGGGCCTAAAAGCCGGGGGTTCAGGGAACATTGGGAAGCATTGGGGAGCAAAGTGGGCTGGTTCAAAAACGTTGTGTTCAAGTGGCAGCGATTGCTGGAGTTGGCTCACTACTACCCCGTTTAATTTTTTTCCTTTCATTCCATTTAGTTGGGTGAATCCTCTTAGTTGTTACGAAGAATGCGCTTTCGGAATTCTCGTAGGTCCAGGCTAAATAGCCTTACACACTACACACACCTGCATACATTTATAGACTTGAGTGCATTCTGAGCAAGCCTCATTCTGCTAGGTGTCAAGGCCCCACCTGCTACACATGTGTTTTCATCTGTGTCTGTCGCTGCTCCCATTAGCTTTTTAAACTTTTTTTTTTTTTTTAATAATTCTAGCCAGGTGTGGGCCCTGGCAAGCCATGGCATTGAGATGCCTAAGTGGGAAGATCTGGGGGAGGACCGTTTTGTGGGTATTTTTTTTTTTTTTTTACGTGAATGCAGTTAGTGATCAATTTGTATTATATACACAACCCTTTGTGTTTTGTTTGCTTCCTCGACACATTGCTGTGTGCTGGAGGTGGACACCACTATTGGCCAGATAGCCCTGTCGCAACCCATTAATTGCCAGTTGCCGGGCGGTACTCTAGGAATAGGCCCAATTCCGTCACCAACCAGGGGAGGGATTAGTTACGGGAGGGCACCGTGTTAACGTCGGTTGTCCTTGTATGCCTCTAGTCTTGTTGTGTGTTTATTTACAACAAGGGGTGCCTGGAATGGGCACCTGAAATGCTCTGCATGGGTTGGTGGATCCAGACCGTGGGGTAGTGGTTACTTAACCCATTGTCACAAACACAGCCAACTTATGTCTCTTCTCAACTTGGAATCGCCAGTTATGTTTGCATATCGCTCCAATTTGAAATAAACCAACTGTGCTAATGCATCTCGGCTCATTGCAATGAATTAAAAAATCTAACAAATGAAAGCAGAAGGGACTGACTCATTGATAATATACATGATAATAAAACAAATAAAGCGAGCAGCCAAGTGTCTTGGCTGAAAATGACACATTTTGGAATCTGCAAATTGTAATTGTGCAGCAATTAAAAAAAAAAAATTCTCAGTTTGCCAAGTATTGAAATTTTTCTCTCAGGAATTAGAGTAGCTCACAATGTATAGAAGCTGGTTTATACATCCATCTGACACTCCCCTAGGCCCCATAAGATTCTGGTTTGTCATCTGTGTTCGGGGCTCTTCTTCAGAAACCCATAGAAGTGTCATCTTGTCGCTAGTATTGATTTTAATTGCTCGCAAATACAACACATGGTAATGCAAGCCAAGGACGTTTCCCAGGTCAGATAATGACAATCGTCCTCAAAAAATAATGGCCTCTACAACACATTTTTTAAAAGGCTGCCTACAGTAATGAATTCCTGGACAACGACACATTGATAGATTTCCGTTCTTTAGACAGGACACTGTAGCTACAATTTAATTGACAAGAAACAAATTCAGTAGAGGGAGAAAAAATTAATTTTGTGTGATCAGCAAGGTTTCAAACAATCATTGGCGAAGCGTAGTCTCAACCATATCCATAAGTCATTTTGTTTTATAGGCCATTAGAATCTCTAGAGAAAGGCTGCAAAGAGACTGTGGCTTTTTGTCGAAATTAAAATGTCAGAGGGAAGAAATAGAACAAAACAGGGAATCTGCTATTAATTACAAGGCCATAAAAATTCAATAATGAGGAGGCAAGGCAACTTTCAGCACAGCAGTATCTGATTGCAGTTAACTGGAATAGAATACATTAATCTTTTCGAAGTACTTTCTATTTAAAAAAATGGATGTATTGGGATGTGGTCTTTAAGTGTTTACAGAGTTATCTTGTTTCATTGCTAAGTTTGTATAAATCAGATATTTTTGGACCCAAGGTCCCTGAGGCAAATTAATTATAATCAAAAGTTGTATCGGAAATCATTCAGGAAAAAAAAAAAAAAGTTTGACCTTTATTTTTGTGGCAAATTCTTAGAAATTATGCTTATAAATATAAATCTAATAATGTAAGTGTCTAATGGTATTCTGTATTTCAAATTTATAAAAGCAGTGACAATATTAAACACAAAGCTGTATCTATTTTTTCCTTATGATTACGTAAATGATACGCACTTCAAGAAATCCAATAATGTAAGTGTCTAATGCGGACTTAATTTAATTTTTAAGACCCCTCAGAAAGAAGAGTGTCAGCGGTATACCTTTAAAACGCTGTGGTTTGCCTTAATCAGCGAGATGCAGCCTGAGACTGAGGAAGCTTATAAGGTGAAGGTCACACACCACACAGAGTAAAACATGTCAGGTTTACCACCCTTTACCTGACCTACCTTAGGGTATTAGTCACAAATCTGTAACTCGTCAACTGCTGTCACTGTGTTCTAAACCCTTTTAGTGCACTCCAACCAAACAGAACTTTTGTGAAAACATCATTTTTGGCATGTGGTGGGGGACATGGTGTTTATTGCTAAATTCAATTTGACTAATCTATTTAATGGCCGGCTAAAGTGGATTCCAAAACTAATCAAATAAGCAAAGCATACTATTTATATGTGACAAGGACACAATTGGACACTTTATTTGCGGAGAGGACTAGCCTATGCGACCTCTCTATCACCAGAAGGACGGTACATCACATAGTTGTTCAACAATATGGTAAGTGTTGTTCTTAAAATACATGCGTAGAGTACAAAACTTCTGAAAAATCTGATGTTTAACATGATCTTCGCTATGTGTAAAATGACAATGCTGCTGCAAAAGACAGGTGTCCATCTTGAATTAAATGAAGTAATCTGAACAATGATTCCTTTTTTTTGTCTTAGTAGAAGCTTCAGTGTCTGTGCTGGGAGCACAGTCTCAAATCTTTGTGGTGTGTAAGAGAAGTGTAACGGTACATCATGTGTATTGAATAAAATATTTCAGTCTGGTTGGCAGAATATGTAGTATATTTCTAAGGCCAAATGGCAAACATTCCAACCATCACAGTAGGCACGAAAAGGCACAGTTGAACCTAATATCAGTAGCTATTCTGATATGAATTCTGTCTTACCTAAAAATATCACGATTTATGCAAGATACACAAGAATTTTAGATATATCCACATATTTAGGATACTACTCATACATAAGTGCAGAAGTATTCATGCTTATGTGAGACAAAACTAGGTTACTTTTATTTTGTCTATTGTATTGAAAAGACAGCTGCACCGCACAGCAACTCAACCAGTTGAGAGGGACAACATGAAAACCTGTTTTGAGCTTAAAATTAATTCAGCCACCAAACTAAAAAATACAAATCTGCCTGGATAGAGTACGAAAAGTTTTTAAAGTTTTTAAAATATGTTTTTATTGTGGGGGGCAGTCTCCCCCAATCAAAGTTGTCTTTGACTCTCAGTTGAGTCTTTGAGTACAGCCTCTTTTGTGCTCTGCAGGCTCTCTTGACTACACTGCCAGTTTGCAGGCATCAATGGGAGACATTGGTTAGACAAGATTTTATTCAACTTAAATACCAATATGAGAAGGTTATATATCCTCAATGCAATCTGTATCCAATTCAGATGATTTAAATGCCACTTCTTGGACATTTCATGTTTGTATGCTCTATCAAGTTTACAGAGGATATCGTGCAATGGACGTAATATACTATAATGTACACAAATTGAATACAGTATGTTGAAGAATGGGCAAAGAAGAAAGATTTATTTTTAAGCATACACATTAGCATAACAGCTTCTGGAGCACATTATAATACTGAGTCAAACTAAAAAAAACACAAAGCTCGGAAAAGAGGTTTACTTCTAGAAAAAATTAAGATTATCATCTCTTTTTATAACAGAGTCACTTAAATCAACTGACTAAATGTGCCATTTTACCATTGTGAATAGAGTGCAGGTCTATGGTTTACCACCAGTGTAGCAGGTTGTGTTTTTTAAGAACACAAACACATCTACATTCCAGTTAATATGAATATTGAAAGACTGCCTGTTCACATTAAATCTTTCACACACCATTTCCACTTTGCAGCTGCTGTTTATTAATTGTGAATTTGAGTGTCATCAATAAATTGTATCTTGTAATGAATACTATGTGAGACTGTAGGGCCACATACAAATATAACTGTCATTAATTCCTCAAAGAACCCCAGAAGAGCAGTATTACAAATAATGCGAGAGGGAAACGATCATCTGATCACAATTATAATAATAACAGCCGCCATTTTAGATCTGCCTTTTTCCTCACAGCCACTGTGGCACTGCAGTGACCCTGAAGACTGATTGTTAACGTTTCCATTTCAAGGAACCAAAGTTATGATAATAAATCAACATACCCTTTCAAATATGAAATATGAACCATCATTAATGTGTACGTATATCCAATCTGTTGCGAGGACAGCTGTATGGCTCTGCCTGAGCAGAGTGACCTCAATCGCTCTAACCTCATTGGGTGGTAAAGGGTCAGGCCTCAGTGACCAACCTCAGCGCTCTTGTCCCAAATCCAGGGTGCAGCAAAGAAAAAAATATGCAACTGCCAAGGAATTATTTCTGCCAACTTCAGTAAGAGCTGTTACTTTGGTGGCTACCGCAATTGACTTGGTTGCCAACCACTAGATAGCTATTTACAAGCAGCCTTTTTAAATTGGAAATATTACAACGTACCAAGTTTTTGGATTCAGATATAATAAGCAACACAGAGACAAAATATGACATGTTATGGTTTTGAATGAAAACTGTTTAGACATAAACTTTAGTAACCCCTTCAGGGCAGCTGCTGAGCTTGGTCAAAGGTCTCTTGCTACGTTATTAAAGCTACAGTTACATTGAACAAGTAATGCTACTAAATAACATTTCTTTTTGAAGGAATTAAACACTATAGACACGTATAGCAATATGCGTTTCCATAATTCATTGATGTTTCCTTGATGTGATCTTTACATTAGCAAGATTCAGTCTGGGTTTGTTTTAGGGCCTAAAATGCATTCATGCCTTACACTGAAGCCAACAAGATAGCAACATAGCAACAGTTGCTTTATATCTAAAACTGCTATGGACAATTTGTACAATGCAATACATTTCTACAGAAGCCAGGCCATGCAGAGGCAACATCGCAATATAACAATCCATATAACTGTCATGTCATGAATCACCCTGTGAACCATTATTAGAAAAAAGATTATGGTCTGCAGCTGAAATGAACCACAGACCCCATTTCCAGGTAGGTGCACACTGCACTGCAACAGTCTCTCTCATGTAACGAGCAAGATGGTCGGTAACCTTGAGTAAGGTCCTTAATATTGAACAGCTTCAGTAAATATCAAGGTGTATAAATGTACAGAGTGTGATGATATGTAAGTCACCCTGAATGAAAGTGTCAGCTAAGCAACTAAGTTATTATAAATGAAATTGATTCCATTAAAATGTGTACTGACCACTGCCAGTTAAAAAGCTATAGTTGTTTACATTGTCTGCTGAGTGAATGAAATAAGTAAATAAGAATGAAAGTAAAAAATTTTAAGTGAAGATTTTAAGTGAACAATGATCAAAATATATATAAATATATATTCTGTAGAAAATTACGTGTTTCACGTTAAATTTTTGTATATATTGTATGCAAGTACAGATGTGTCTAGTCAGTGCAGAAAAATGGCAATTGCTAACTTATTATCTTTCTAAACTGTGAGTGACAGATCTATTAATGAATCTGAAACAAATCTAAACATTCCTTACCTTAGCCTGCAGGGCAGTCAGGGGCAGAGCCACCTACACATGTAAACTTTAACTGGGCCTTAAGCTCCTGCCCGTGCCCTCCAGTCAACAAGATCTACTAAGCATCCTTCCTTTTGCAGCCTGTCATCTCCATCTCGCATGTTCTCCACTCCAGCTCCCCAGAGGTGGAATAAGCTTTGGGCAATAAAACTGCACTGAGTAAAAAACTCTCTCTTGTCACTGTATTGTTTGACTCAAAACATTGCCATAAAACATATTTTTCTGTAGGATTGTGTTTTGTATTGAACTGTTAGACAATGGTTGGGACCAAATTATTTTGGAAACTTGCCAATCACACTTAATAAAACGTTTTGTTTTTGTTAAACAAAAAGTGCAAAAAAATACAGTAATGTAAAGTGCGATTAACGGGTTACCAAAGTATTGTCTTCATTGAGCTTAAAATACACACTAGACTTTTATGTTCAAGCTCTGCCTTTTCTAAAAATACTTGGTTACTTTATTGGCACATTCAGTACGTCATGTGAGCATTGTGACTGCTTGGACAAACTGAATACTATAAGCTATTATTGGCATCATTACTATAACCAGTAGTGGAGGCATTAGTAATAAAAACAACAATAATAAGTTGTGTGTGTTAGCTAGCCCCGCTAACACAGTACATACAGGAGTCAAGACGGTAACCCCTCACAAACTTCAAAGATTGACGATAACTTTCCTATCCATTCACTATCCAACAAATCAAGCCATCGAATCGCAATTCTTGTGTATTTTTCTTATCGGAAAAAATTAATAAAAACAGAAAACGCAAACACGGCAACCCAGCGCTGAAAGTGGGATCGATTTTTTCAGCTGAAGGAATGCTGCAGTTATATTTTACAGCGCCCCGTTGTCTGGCGTTACCCCGGTAAACATCCCAGGTGCTAATTTGATATGTTGTGGAAAAGCCCGTGCTTCAGTCTGTCTCCGTTTGATTGATGAATGGCTGGGAGATGAAATGGGGATGGAGATTTATGGGCCGCTGCTCATTGAATATGTATGATTATCAGCTTCTCGCGGAAAGCTACTCCTTTTGAATGATGGGCAGAAGTGATCTAGCAAATGACCACGTTCTCTCCAGGAGAAGACTCAGTGTCCTCTACTTTAAGGCAAAGGTGTTCTCACTTCCATACGCCGTAGGCATTCCAGACATCCCCGATACCCAAATTCAGTTTGGCTCCCGAAGATACTAGGTCTAAGAAAATCTGTTTTCGATGTCAATATGGGTTGTTTTTTTTTTCTTTTTTATATTTACAATCGGCAATTATTTGTCTTTATTTTCCTCCCCCAATTGTACTAATGCACTTCGACTCCCACCACCACATGCTGGGAGGTTGAGGAAGTACAACTTCTCAAAGTCTCTTGCAAACCTAGTCAACTTTGAGCCACCAGTCTCTTTTCCACACTGTAGGCTACACTTCTCAAGCCGTTTGGAGGAGAGACACATCCCACTTAAAGTTACTGCAAGCCCAGGAAGCCTTTAGGAGACCCTGCCAGTTTAACCCTCCCAAGCCTAGATGGCGCTGTAACCTTTTTCCTGTCCCAGTCACATTCGGCTAATGACACAAGCTGGATTCAAACCAGCGAACTCCAGCTCATAGGGCTCAATCTGAGCTCATGCATGCGCCTTTACCGACTGAGTCGCTCGGGGTGCCCGTGTCAACGACATTCCACTCCCTCCATCAATGCTGGGACCAAATAGTCTTAAATGGTTGCAATTCCAATTCCGATATTGCCAGCAAAACTCCAGCCATTTGGTTTATGTTCCAGAATTATAGTTCTACTTATATTTATTATACCCTTTTGCTTTCCAGAGCATTTCCGATTACTCGTTATTAAATGATCTATGGTAAGTCTTCATAAATTCAAAACCCGGTCGAGCTTATTGATCCTTTCGGGATTCATTGCCTTTCTGCATATGTCACGCCGTCATGCACGCCTGGCTAAGTACAAAGCTTGTTTTTTTTTTTTTAAAGCGAGCCTATTATCATATGTTGACTTTGTTATTGTTATCCGCTGCCGTGATTTAATGCTGAATATTGGTGTGCCCTAATCCCCATTTCTACCTTCGCATAAAAGCCATAAATAACCGTAACGCACCCCTGCGGGCTTTTGAAAGTAATTGTTTATCTACTTCTGTGTGGACGTGCTCCTCAACATTCTTGGTTAATGAAGGAGTTGCAGCTTGAGAAATGATGTTTAATCTTTGAAACAACGGTGCATTACACCATGACTGGCCTACACTTAAATAAAATACTGAGTCTGCTCAGAATTTTTCTGCTGGCTAGCTTGAATGGCACAGGCCTCTCCTGGGCCCTATTCATTGATTCACAGTGCACTGATGAGAACTACGTGCATTCGGACCTATAGGAATCATCACCAGACGGGGATATCATTGAGTCAAAAAAAACAAGAACAAAACATAAACCTAGTATGAAAGCAGGTAGAACCTGAAATGTGAAGCTTTTGTGTGTCTTTAAATCAGATGGCCTACACAAGGGTCACTGCAACCTCTGATAACAAAGGCAAAGCAATGAGATGTGACTAATGTTCATTTGTGTGATTGTGGCATGCGTCCTTCACCACACCTAAGAAGCAAAACAAAGGGGGTGGCTGTCATGATGTAATTGCAGCTTAATAAAGATTTCACATGGCATTAGTAAACTTGGCAGTCTGATTCATCAGCTGCATGTTAATGTCATTTTTCTGGACAGATGAGGATGTGACAAATCACTTTGGAAGTTGGGTGACAGGTAACAGACCCAGCGCAGACTTCCTGTGCAGCTCTGCACATTTTGGAAATAGCCCAGGACTTTCTTGGATGGCTGGTTGTCTTTCTTAAGCGAGATTAAAAAAAACAAAAACGTGTTTTTTACAATATTTAGTGAGAAAAATGTGTAGGTAATACATGCTCAGGGAACAGACCTCTTTGTGTCATTCTGAGATGTGAGGCAGAGTCTCTTCGCAAGACTTGAATTCGCGTGAATGAATTCACCTGCGCGTCTGCTTTCTTTCTTTCTTTCATTTGTTTATTGCAGAGACGAGCATCGCGTAAAATCCCGACTGCGACAAGGAAGAGCGCAAAACGACAATTGGCAGAGCTGTCTTTAACAAATTACCGCCGGCTTCTGTCTCAGCACGTAACTAAAAGCGCTGCGGCATGTTTGAAATTCTTAGGAGTCTGCCCCGCAAGATAGATGTCCCCCAAAATAAAATCCGCGTGGAGTTAAACATAGTAAAGAAAATGTCTCGGTGCCTTCACGCTGGTATTGATGTATTGCTGTTGTCTGACAGTGAGCACCAGTAAAACCTTTGTACATGCCAAAATACATTTTACAAGCAGTACCCTAATCAGCCTCCAGCCAGCTGCCTATAAATTTGGTGTCTCATATGGCCGGTCACTGCAAGGAGAGTGGATTTATGGCTGTGAATACACTCTAGTCGAGCCACAACTGATTGGTGTCTGGTGCATTTATGCAGTGTATGTATTAAAGAAGATTAACTCTAAAAAAATAACTTGGTATATGTGTTTTCATTGAATGACTATTAACAATACACACACACGAAAATGTTACAGGCCACTTTAAAACGAGAAGTTTTAAGATGAGTGTACAGATGGGTGGTACACTGCTAGGATTTATATTTTACCAATTAGAGTAATTTTAAAAACACCACACTATCAGCCCTGTATTTTACTCAACTGCTCATTAGTTAACAGTGTGGCTACAGTATTTTTTATTCATAGAAAGGTTATTCTTATGTCTTACAATAACGTGCATTTCGTGTGACTGGAATCTCTTTCAGAGGCGGGTGGGGGCATATTTCGACCAATGTCTCCATGCGTGTATACATTTGCGCACAATATCAAAGAACTGTCATCACGTCAGCACTGGTAATTACTGGGGAATATTACAGGTGTATACTGTATAAGACAATACTGATAGGTTCTATATTAATTCTGAAAGGATCTATGTGTATAGCTTCAATAGTGGAAAAAAAAACTTTTCAGTGTAGTGCATTTAAAATATGATTATATTAAGTAACATTTTAAGTGTTTAAAAATTTCTGAAAATTTTTACATGCAAGGTCTTAAGCACCAACTTGGATTTTTGAAATGTGTTTTCTGGTTTTACCACAAGAGGGCAATATTTATCTAATTCTTTCAAAAACTCCACATTAGATGGTATTGAAATCATGGCTTTTGCAGAATGAATACTTTAATTTATGATTCTGATGCTCAATGTGACACTTAACATGCTTAAAATAATAAGCTGGCATTTAAAAGATAAATAAGTAACCCCTTTTGTGTTTTGTAGGAAATTTGTCACACATTGCAAAATACATTCTGAGCCATTCAAGGGAATTTCTGGGCCTCCGATACATATTCCCCTAAGGGGCTCTTGACTGTTGTAAAAAACTTGATGGTGCTTAACTGGCTCTGAAAAACCAGAAATGTGATGTGATTTTAATATATGATTAACAACAATCAGTGTTTGATGAAACAACGTGCATAGGTAGATTAAATCTTGGCAGAGCTTTATAAATACAGATAAGGCGAATAGTATTTCTGCATTTGACATTTATAGTAGCTCCAGGGTCATGAACTTCATGCAGACGTCTTCAAAGCATTCAATGTGAAGGGCTTTGCTCCATCCTTCCGAGGCATTATCACAAGTCTTTTCACGCTAAAATGAATTACTTTCTCTGGGCCAAAAGAATTACGGGAAATGGGGACATGGCAAGAAAGGAATGTTCTCGGGTTTTGGCCAAATCTTTCATGCTAACTGTTTAACACAATTGACATAAATATCACTAAACATTGGGGGGGGGGGGGGTGGATGGGTCCTTGATCACTTAACATTCTTTTACATTCTTTTGCCATAGGGCAAACTGATTCTCTACATTTTGCATGGCTAAACCAATTCAACCCTAAAAATTCCTACTATTTTCTGCTAAGGTCCGTCTGCCATCCTTATTAAAGACTTCTGCCACAGCTGTATCTCCAGAAATTGCATGAATCTCTTTTTAATCAACACAGAGAAATAAAATGAACAATATGTCCTTATAAGATGCACAGCAATGATGTTACCAATAAACCCTGAAATATTTATCCACAGTTGATGAGCAACCTAATAACTGATTCATTCATGAAGCTTAGCTTCGGTGAAGAGCAAAAAGGGGACATCATCACCAAAATAAAAAGCCGGGACAAACCGAAACCTTGAGAGGTCTTGAGGGGAACAGACAACGAAATGAATGGCAGTTCTCACTTCTGTAGAGCGAGGCAGTAGTCCTGAGCGTTTAACACAGTTTGAGTGTCAAATGATGAATGAGTGTAAAAAAACCCTCCAAATCCTCTTGACTCCTACGGCCGTATTTCTTTGTGTACTCAGCCTGCAATTGTAAATCAGGAGGCCCTCAATTTCATAAGTGATTCATTGTTATTTATTGACAATAATTTACTAAAGTGGTTTCAGATGCTTTTTACTTCCTGGCGGCAATTTATGGTTAAAAAAAAACCAAAACAAAAAAAACAATATGGCTATATTTTATTCTGTGACTGTTCACTGGGCCGCAAAGGATAAATTTGGTACATTCTGAAAGATAATCAATCGAAAAGCTTTGTGTTTTTGATAACAGTCGAGGTTTGCACCAGAAGAAATAAGAACAGAATAACTATCCCGTGCCTACGCTGAGTTAAATATTTGCAGAGAATTGACCGCAAGCAACACATTTCAATTGAAAAGAGATCTGAGTACAGCCTTTCTTTATCAACCGCTGAGATCCCAATGGCTAAAATTGTATTTTGCCCCCAAAGTTGTTACTTTTTTATATCACCTGAATAAAGCATGAGTGAATTAATTAGTTATAAATCTGGCTTGGAATCAAAGGAACCTATGATTTAATTGCATGTGTAGTTTCTTTGTTACAAAGCCAACTGTCAGTGACTAATAAGCCAATGTTTTTTTTTTTTTAAATGCCCGGGGCTCTTGTTTATATGAATCATGTTTAGCAGAGCAAGAAAAACAAGAATTAACAGGTACATGGAACCAGTGTTATATGGTAACATTTGTCTGCTGTGCAGCCCCTATTGATACATCTCCTGTCAACATTTCCTTCATTGTATTCTCTGGAAAATCATTTGTTTAAACTAGTGAAAGATGCCTCTGAGAAGTCCTGTTATCTGCTCCTCTTGAACACCAACATGCGAGGAGTGTATTTCTGTGTATTTTACAGGGATCCATTAATGAAATCTCAGAGCACGTACACACCGAAAAAAGGCAACACTCTATCCGTTTACTCCTCCTAATTTGAGCCAAATCAAAAAACAGTAAATATCAGCATCCATATAAAATAATCAGTTATACAAAATAGATAACATATATGATCTATATATAGAGAGACACACGCACACACACACACATGTAAAACAAGTAGCTTTCGGATTTAAGCTAATAAAAGCTAAATATTAAAACAATTGGGGTAATTAGGAATTATGCACATATGTCTTTTCAATCACGACAGTCTAAGATTCAAAGCTAAGTAACTGCTACCATGTTTTCCTTGTTTGGAGTTTCAGTGCAGCTGTTACTTTCAGCTGTGCGTTGAATTCAGAAAATCTCAGGAAAGACAGGAAATCAGCTATCAGACTACGGTTTATCAAAGCAGAAAAACTGCATAGCCAACGTGTCATATTTCTCTCTAGTTCATCGTGTTAAAATCCCTAACCCCAACACATTTTCCTGCATTTAAGTACTCAAGAATTCAAACCAGAAGTGAAGTTATTAGGAGTCAACTCCATTGTCATCTGCAGATGCTGGATCGATAAAACTCTTCATTCTTGGTTGATTGTCGGTTTCATTTGAAACAAAACTATGAAATTACAAAGCTCTGCACTGGTCTGCACTTTTACCTAAATTAACTAAGTGCATCCAAACTGTGGTTTGACGACAAGGTGTACTTCTTTAACATTGCAAATGTTCGAGAGACGACCAGCAAATACTCCTGCATCCACATAATTAATTACCAAGACCATTCTTACTCTTGGAAAAATGTAAAAAATTGTTACTTGTAAGATAACGTACATTTTTGTATTTCCATGTTCAATATGGCGGGGGGGAACCGGAGCACCCAGAAACCCAGACAAACACAGGGAGAACTCAGACAGTGACCCAGAAGGACTGAAACCCAGGTCCTTGGCACTTCAAGGCACCTGCAGACTTGCCGCCGAGGATATCTGCGCTATAGGGCAGGAGAAGTACTTCCCCTTTCCACAATGAAAATGCTTTGTCTGAAGCCTTGCCTGCATTCAGGGTATAGGCCTGGGTATAGTGATGATGTTCATTCCACAGGCAGCCACACTGGGGCACAGGTCAACAAGCTTTCACGGAAACCTAGCTTCAGTAAATCTTCTAGTGATTTAATGTGTGTTGGCCCTCAGTATTCGGGAATGAATTAATTATTTTGTCGAAAAGTAAAGCAAACAGCAAATAATAATCTCTGGATTGTCAAATTTAGTATTCCCCCCAGCTCTAAGGAGCATACCCCATTCGACTTTGTTGTTATGAAGTAAATACAAGGCTTAATAAATATATCATAGTGGGACCCCGTGGAAAGGAAAGGAAAAAAAAAACAGAAATCAATAGACTAAGGGAGAACACCTATAGGCATCGCTTAATTCTCTTATCACACTGATTTAGGAGACAAGGAATTCTGTTAAATAACTGTAAATCTTTATCTACGACTTTGCGGGTGGTTTATGGCAGTTCCAACAGCAGTTCTGAGACAGGATGTCTATACCTTTTACGCGGCAGACTATTTATAGCTGTATTACCCTTTGTCTAAAAGAGCAGAGAGTTGCAACAGAAGCGAAAGAGATGGAAGCGGAAGGGGGGATGAAAAGAAAGGGCCGGCTTAAGTTACATCAAAAGACGCATCTTGACTGACATGTTCGTAGGTGGGGACACCCCAGCTTCTATTTCGGGGGGGGGGGCTTGCGGGGAAAGGGGGATTTAATTTTCAGCCTATCTATGCATCTGTGAGCTGGACGGATTTGCTTAACATTCACACGTTACTTTCACACTGGAACACTGGGGTTATTGATGGGGCTGGGCCCAAGTTGTTCCACCAGACAGTCATGGGTTCCTCTGCCTCCACACTGGCTCCGTATTTTTAGTTCTAGTGACAACCAGCTTATTGTTTTCCCTAATAAGCGTACAGCCATCCCGGTAATGGGAATTAGACTTGGACTGAGTAATAGAGAAATTGCCTGACATTGAATCAATGAAGAATAGCATGTTCAATGCAAATAATTTAGTCAAAATAGCTTTGTTACTATACAAATATATTAAACACTACGCCTACTATAACCCTGTGACACATGTTTAAATTGTATCCTATATAGAATTTAAAACCTAAAAGAATAATAAGGTGCTTTGGATCATTAAAACTAAATATTTTGGTTTTGGGTTTCATTGTTGTCATATTCATATTGAATTGCATTCCTTTTATTCATTTTTTGTATTATATACTTATGTATTCGTACTTATTACAAAAAAAAAAGTATATTTCTATACTTTAAAATAAGGACGTAGTGCACAATATTTGCCTCTCATTTGTTTTGCGGGATTTCTCTTGCAGGACCTTAATACAAGAACAGATAAAAGACACCAACAGGCCTGCATAAAAATAACTTGCCTTAAATTAAAACCATTTCAGACTGAAAGGTATATATGACAGGCAGCTGGATAAAGGCACCTACTCGTTGATTCAATGGGCAGAAGGCATTCTGGATTAAGCAGAAAAATCAAGCTGTCTCGTTTGAACGTTTTCATCATTGTCCGCAATTCCAGTGCGGGGAAGCGTACAGCAATTTTCCTGTCCAAAATTGTTCACCTTCCATTTGTGTACAGATCTCACACGATCCAGAGAGTTTCCTGGATAATGCAGCAACCAAAATGTCAACGCCCTATTTCTTCCTGCACAGCCCGAGAAGTTCTGCATTTCTTAAACAAATGCATTAGTTATCTTCATGTCGCTTGGCATAATTACTAAGCAAGGCAATGTGACAACCCTAATAAATAAAATCTCCTCTTAAGTTCTTAAGGCGAAAGCATATTGTGGCCATCACTAAGAGAGTGCCCTATCTAAATGTACAGATCATTTTCTGTAACAATGCGTTACTGCAACTTGGTGACTAGACACAGCAGCTGCGTACAGCTGAGCGAGCAATGTGCCAATAAAAACTAAAGAAATAAATTAGTATATTTTGTCAGCACGTGCATTTTCACAATTAATAAATTCCACTCCACCGGGCTATGATTTAATTATGAATTATGTATATGGCTACCGTGAATCATTTATACTTTATTAGCTAAATGGGGAAATAGAATTTACGCATATGACAATGATTTAAATTAACACTTTCCAAATTCAGAACGTAGTAGTAAGAGGAGTGAAACTGACCTATCAAAACTGAACACGAGGCCTGTTGCTAATGGCAAAACGTATTTCTAATTATGATTTTATCAATGACAAACACAGCTGAAAGAGCTTGTGTTTCTTTCAATGGCCTTGAAGGTGCTGAAATGTCTTTCTAAAATAACTGGGGGTCTTAATACGCACATAAAAATGTGATATTTACTATTACATATTCAACACTAGATTACAGAGCTTTTTTTCGATTGTGCAGAGAGAAGAATGTCACCCCTAAATGTAATAAAAACGACCAGCGCGTCCCAACATATTGAAATATTAAATCATCTGAGTCAATAGTATTTCTGCAGTTGTGCAAGCAGAGCAGTGGTGCAGGGTGCAGTCCTTTAAAGAAAGTTGGCCGTTTACTCTGAACGATGGCAAGTGCCCAGGTTGATCTCGTCGATGTTTTGCCTTGCCTGGGAGGTCAGCTGATCGCTGGAGAAGTAGAGAACCCAACTGGACCAATGCTTTTTAGAGAGAGACCTGGGAGGGTGTAAGTAGTTATGTTTTTGGCAACAAAATGGTATCCATCTATAAACTGTTAAACTGCTTTGGTCCAATAAAAAAAATATAAAATAAAATACAATTTTAAATAAGCAAACAAAAATATAGAAAACGGTGTTAAAAAGGCTTCTAGAATACTGGGATTTTTATGGTTAGCCTGTGATGTGTGGGATATGAAACCTTGTCACATGACGCATTTCCATCATGGCCTATCCAGCGGAATCCAGGAGTTTCAGAACTGTCAATGCGCCCAGTCTTATGAATTATTAGAGGCAATTCATCTAGACAGAGGTAATTACTTTCCTTTACGGGAAACGCAGTCACCTACGGTTCAGTAAATATGCATTTTAAGAGTGATGTAACCAAGATTCCCTGCATTGTGTGAAATAGCAAGCACTTCCTGTACAGAGGGAAGGGTAGCTGGGCCCTGTAGTTCCTATCAGTATTTATGTAGGGAATATCCACTTCCACAAACAGGTTGACAACTATTGGCAAATGAGAATTCATGGAGAACACAGGTTTGCTGCTTCTACTCCACCAGTAGTCACAGTAACACAGTGCCCAGTAGTTCACCTTGAAGAAGAGTGCCATAAGTTCCAAATTAAGCACCCAAAGGGATTCATCCGGCAAGCCTCACAGAGTTACAAGATTACTTTTCATAGTAATAAGGAAGAAAACCTCAACAGATATAATATAGCAGATAAGACAACAGAAGTTCCGTTCTTTTCGGTCCTTCCCCACTTGCAACCCTTACACTGCAACCAATAGATATTTCTCTCAAATAATTTATTTCAATAAGAAAGTAGGCAACACCATGTTTTAGACATGTAACTATATCATTGGAATGCATTTAACCATTAATACCTCTAATGGTTTTAGAAGCCTTTTTTTTCCCTTGACGACTAATGTAAAATGGCTATGTAATATGTTTTATTTTTATTTTCTTTTATATTTCAATTTTAATGTTGGATTGTTCTCACTACTTTAAATAACTATAAATTATTTATTTGGCTTTTACAATGTGTATTAATTAAAAAGAAAAACACCTTCCATGCATAATGGAATATATTTCTAACCATCTTGGTCTTTACTGGCATGATTAAAGTTAGATCTCAAGAGATAAGGACTTAATGAGTTTGGAGCCCAACATGCAATTACAACAAGCAATCTCAGGTGTTATTTTTGTCTGCCTCCGAGTGTCATTATAGGCTGCAAGTAAGCTACTTGTGATTTTGGAGAGAGCCATGACAACCGGTCAATGTTAAGAAATTAATCGTAATTATTAACACTGCAATACACACATACAGCAAACACAAATGAGCACATTTCCAGTGTTTACTCAGATAACATAAAACAATAAGCCCATAAGAGAAGAGACTTTTTTTTGAAGAAACCAAAAGAACCATTTGTCTGACAGGGGTTACCATTCTCTTACAACCGTCTGTACATTCTCTGTTTATCTAGAAACTCTTTGCAAAGCGTGTTAAGTAGGTTACTCGTTTTCTTGCTTTAACATACCATTATGACCAGCCTAACTTCAGGCTACCATCTACCTCTTTATCAAGGGGTTATTTTTCTCCTCGGAGATGATATTATGCCAGAAACAAGAAGTATATTTAGGGTGGAAGAAAGCTGTCAAGTCAAGCTGTCAGGCTGCACTTTCTGATGCCACCTAATAGCCCTTCTCACTTGTCAATCATGCTGAAAGACTCCTGCCAAAGCCAAACTCTCAGCTGAAAAGCTGGAGATGGAAAATGGAAGCAACTGACAGGCTAGCATTTCACACATTGACGAGAGAGAGAAAAAAAAAATCTGGATCTTGATGCATTTTATGAAGATTGTTAAAATTGGTTGATGCAATTGTATGATCCCATTCATTTGATGCATTTGGCTCTAACCTTGCAATGGGATATTTCTTACCACGCACACATTGTTGGTGCCCACCTTCTAGCTAGAATTAACGTTTAGCAGGCACATACAAAAAGTAAAGTACGCCAAAACTCAGCTATAAAATGCAGTTAGGGACCAAATCTCGAATCATGGCATTGAATGTAGGGATGTTTTACTGATTTAATAACTGCTTTGGCAAAACACGGGTGACTGAAGTGCAGCCATATGGCACAGCTAATAAAGCAAACTTGAACTTGTTGTAGCATTAAGTTGTGAGTTATCTGAGGCACCCCTTATTTTATTTTATTTTTTAAATAGGAGTCATTAAAGCAAGTAAGTGTTCGGTGAATGGCCATAATCAAACTGGTAAATAATTCAAGTAGTTCAAGGAATAGCGCTAATGCATATGTTATCGGATGCCATTGCATATGGGCAGGAACTGTGATGCACTTACTCCTTCACAGTCACTCACAGTGAATTAAACTAGTCTGTTTCCATAGAGAAGCTATTTTCGATGGACTACAGGCTTTAACTAACACTGTTGAAAAATAGAAATGATTAAAACACAAAAAGTGACATATCTAAGAGTATTATCTTTGAGTATTTTATTTAAAACTCAAATACTTGAAACTGCATATAAAACTGCATACAGACAATTTAAAACTGGGTAATTCGTAAACATAATTTTTGTAGCTGAATAATTTAGGTTTGCCGTATCAAAGTGGCTGAAAGTCTCCTTTTTTTCTCAGAAATTATAATTTCTTTATGATTGTATCTGTTCTATTGTTCAAATGTTTTGCTTTCATGAACAGTAATCCAAAAACGACTTTAGATTTTCTGAATTCAAAGCAGTTATGCTGCACCGATGAGCTCCATACAGACCAAAACATGTGATTGTAAAGGCTGACAGGTGACTTTTACATGATTTGATTGGCTCTTGTAAATTCTGATTAACATATTTCCCATGCTTACAAGCTCCAAGACAACAAAAATCTGAAAACCATACAGGGGATGAATACTCTTTCAAGGTGCTAGACTTTTAACATTGCCAAAGCAGCAGACCCTCTTCTCCATGAGAACACATGAACCGTAGCTTTATCCGCGTTTCTCTTTCTTGGGCTACGGTTATATATTGTTTTCTGAAGGCTTGCAGGAGCTGAATTTTCATTTGGCTATACACGGCTATCACAAACCTGTGAGTGGCCTGATAAAACGCAAAAACAGCAGCAAATAAAATCGTGTGACGAGATAAACAATCTGCAGGCGTGATGCTCTATGTGTCTGCCAGCCACTGGCTGTGGCAGTGAGCAACGGAGATATTTATCACGGAGCTCCCCCGACGCGTGGGCTAATGTATTACCTTTGGATAACCAAGCGCATTCATGTGGAGTTAGTGTGTGGTGTAAAACGTGTGCCTCGGGCAGGCCCTCAGCTTTGTGGGCGGCTAGAAGGACCTGACCCAGAGGGAGAACGCCTCTACTGGTCCCCCCCCGCAGCTGTTGGGAGGCTTCTGTCTATAACCAGAGGCTGCAGGCGGTCAGGGTCTCCTGGGATTCCCTTCCACCTAGAGGGTGTGTATCTGACAAGTCAGCCCATTCTTCAGCCGAAATAAAGGCAGTGAAGTCGGGAGGCAAAAGCACGGTGCTGCGGCCGGGGATCAGCCATTAGCCACCTTTATCGTGGTGGAGAGCCGCCCTTTTTCAGCTCGGCTTCGCTTGTTTATCATCCGCCTTTACCTCCCATGAACTGCCAGTGCTTGTGTGGTTGGAATGCTCTATACCTGTTATTCATGTTCCTGGCTGTGCTTGTGTGGTTGGAATGCTCTATACGTGTTATTCATGTTCCTGGCTGTGCTTGTGTGGTTGGAATGCTCTATACGTGTTATTCATGTTCCTGGCAACAAAAAAACAAAAAAAAAACAACAATTCATGCAATAACGAGCACTCTTCCATTCCCAGACTTCCCAGATTGAAAGATAAGATGTCTACTCCTGACAAAGATGATTCAGACACTGCTTAAGGGCCTCTCTGCAAAAAATAAAGAAAGAAATTAAGTTAAAAAAAACAAAAAAAAAACAAAAGGAAGGAACAGACTCGGGTTCTGTATCACAGCTATGAAGAATTATGATATTTGACATGGGGTATTGTGGTGTTTACAAGGTTCCTGTAAAACCTCCAGCTATATAATTAACGAGGCACACTACGCAAAATAAATTCGCAGTACATCGTTCTCCATCTGAGAAAAGAATTCAGCTACACTCATGTGTTCAATTTTTTACTCAGAGCATTAGCACCTGTCAGCTGACTGACTTGTTGTTCCCCACGGCTTATAAAAAATAATGATCCTGCAGTTAAGAATCAACAGTCACATCAATAAAGCTCATTGTGGGCTTCAAGGAACATTTCCTGCATTCTTAAGGAGGCCATGATTTCGGCTACTTTGTCACAGCTGTGCACAAATCGGGGACAAAACACAATGTCATTTTTGTCTTGGGAGCCAAAAAATAACCCATTATTTCAACCGGCTACAATCCATTTTTTAAATGAAGTCAAACATACTGAAAGGCATTTAAATGCCATTCTGTCCAAAACCCTGGGTTCTTTTTACCTGACTGTTTTTACATATCCACTAGACTGAATACAGAGCACACATCATCCCTCGTTTCAAAATAAAAAAAGTCATTTTTACACACACACACACACACACACACAATATATATATATATTCATATACACGGTGATGAAACAAGTCTATTTTTTTTGGTTGAATTTTCTGATTTTCTGAATTAAAATGAAAGCCCACCAGCAAGATCAACATTACAGTTTCTTGCTATATCCCAATTACGGTATAAATATTTCTATCTCTATCAGAATATACAACAGTGATTTTGTGATTCAACCAATCAGCACCAATAAGCCATAATTGTTTTCACTTTACGTATATCAACAAAAAAATAGCGGTCAATATCTTTAAACGCTATAACAGAATAATACATTTGCAATTGCCTTGCATGATAGCCCTCATTTAATTGCCTTTTCAGAGGCTAGATAGCTACTATTTGACAAAATACTTTTTCTTTTTACATTTTGTTGGTGAAGTGTTTGGCTAGACTCAAACATGCAGCAAGTCAATTATCTAGGCTACCACTTTCTGACGTCACTTTGCCAATACAAGCTGCTCCTGTCTTAGTGCCTTTGTGTCCTTGGCGGATGGAAGCACATAATCTCTTCATGATTGGATTAAGTTATGATATGGTTTGTGTCTGGAAGTATTACACATTGAACACTGATGCTCCGGGCACACATTCATCCTCTGCTCCGGGCACAAGACCAAAATGTTTTACGGCATTTCGCTCTCCCTCCAAGGCCTAAACAAATATGTAGGGTACTTTTCTTCAGCTTGAAAGGGTTAGGCAGCAAGGAGCTGATTATCGAATCAAATAAGTTGGTTTCATTTCTACCGCAAATCGATCAACGTCTAAACATCCTCCGAATCAGTAATTACGCTATAGCAGCTGAAAGACGTCCCTAGCTAGACGGAAAAAATTACAGCGAATAACAAAAAGATGTTCATGGAGTTATAAACAATCCTGCCAAATAGTATGTCATTCTAAATACGTAATGCACATCCCTGTGTACCATTTAGTTGGTAAGGTTTTTACATCGAGAATACCACCAAGTGTTAATGATTGCCTTTTTACAAACAGTTGATAAGTCACATAAAATCTGTGTTAATTGCGCCAATGACAAATCTATTAGCAAATGGGGGAAAAAATGCATTTGTTAGCAATATTTCAATATTTCTGTTTCAGCTCTTTGTACAAGCTACTTGCTGTGTTCGTAGAACAAATTCAGTCCAGTCGCATCTACAAATTCAACACTGGCATCAAAATATATCTGATTAGATTATACTTTCTGTGCCTTACAATATATATATTTTCTGCAAACTGGACAGAAAGGTCCGCATTAGTGGGCTCCAAACATTGCTTCACATTCTCATGCAAAACAGCACTGTTAACTTGACAGACGCCGCAAGATAGGCCCCAACGTTGACAATGCTAGGGAATGCAAAAAAATTTGACATTCCTAATTACAATAGCTGAATACACAGGCGAGAAATTCCAAAGTTCCAACTTGTCACCAAACCCAGCCTGACTGACTGACTGACATGGGATCTGCGACGTCACAGGGAAGTCATTTTCGGAATTAACACAACCGGATATATCCACAGTGGCAGTCAATGGCTTATAAAGAGAGTTGTCTGCTTACTATACTATACTATATATATATATATATATATATATATATATTCACTAATTGTTTTTTGAATGAAAGGTTTGAATGAAAGGTATGAAAGGTTTCACAACAGCAAGCTTAGACAGTAAGAAGCCCCTTTGATGTTTGAGGACTGCCACGGCTAGCATAGCTCCATAAAACTCTGTATTTATTTACGTGCAAAGTGTATAAAGCAAGTCTAAATTATTTGAAATTCAAGCCTCCTGCGCCCATCACTCAAGGCTGAATTTGCTACGGCAGTATTGCCTCCACAATGCAGCAATGAGGGTGACGAAGTTGCAATAAGATAGAAAGTTGCGCAACATATGCTAAAATGGAATTAAAATTCTTAAGGATGTCGTGACTGAATAATAAAAAAATAACCGAAATTTTAAATCATTGTTATTGGTCTGGGCTTCACCGCGTGGTCGTCAGGTTGTCTTCGAAACAAAGTGTGTGTCGGCACAACCAAAACGCCAAGCAGTTTGAGTGAATCAGCTTGAGTGTTGACCACAGAAGGCTTGTCATTTATTAAGATGCGTTTTGTCACCTAACCGTGGAATCAAGTTTTCAAAGTATTGTACAATTGTGTAAAGCCAGGCTTCAGCCTGACTGGTTCATTGTAGTCCATTCACCACTGTTAGAATACATCTGTCCGCAAACATAACAGCACAAATTGGTCTTCGGCTTCACAATCACTATGCAAACAGAAACTAGAATATCTGAGAAAACAGAAGAGCTGGCATCGCACGCATTCACCCATTTAGACAGACTGTGCAGATCGACCAACAAAAACACAAGCATATAAAGACTGGCTGGTTAAGCCACTAAGTTCATACAGGCAGGGGTTGAGGTTGCAGGGTAAACAGCTAAATATTCCCTCTACTGTATTATATCTTTACTAGTGGTTATAGTTCTGGTCTAAACAGCAAACATACACATAATGTGTTTTCTACAGGCTGTGTGTGCATCATACCAACCCACCTCCTTTTTTATTGAATATTTAAGTAATCATTTGAGATTGGAGTTAAATGGAAACGGAACCATGCACACAAAAAAGAGGAATACGTTTTATGGTTTATGCCTTTGCTTTGGATAGTAAATGCATATACGTAATTGCCATCAACCCTAGTCAACGAGTCACATGGGGATAATAGATAGGCCACTGAAGCGTTATTGCCTTGACAATACTGCCACACACTGTATAAATGCATGTAACGCATCTTGAATACTGAACAGTGATTTCTCGTGCTATACTGCAGTTTGGCTGATCTTCTCGTCTTTCTAATTGGGAGTATCTTTATTGAAAATGAAACAGACTTCTAGATTGCGACGCATATTGAATAAACGACATCGGCTAGTATCTGTTTCTTCGCTTGAATGCAGTTTATTTTATATGAGAGTCGTATTAGCCCAGTTAACATTTTAATGTGGCATCTCAATGTGTACGGACAGTACATGCAATGATGATTAGTTGTATATTTTAAATCAGTCAGATTGTTGGACTGAATTTTAACAACATTTTAAAATAAAACATACATTATAAGACAAAAACATCTTTGAAGCCAGTGTGTTTTTGAAATACATTTGACTTTTAAACTGAAAGGAATCAAGCTAAGGCTTCTGAATTGCTTTGTTTTGTATTATCAGTTGTAGTTCTTTTCAACAGGATAGCGTATTCTCTGTAGCCAGAACCCTGCGAGAGAGTCTTTTTCAGTGTATTCCAATGAAGCTCAGTGACAGCCGTGAGCAACGCACAAACTAAAGAGTGCTGAGAGGAGGAATGGAGGAGCACTTTCTGCATATGGCAGGACAGAAAGAGTAGCTGTGGGAACAGGGCCTGTCTGTAGAATGTGCCGGAGAACAGTAGGTACTTGGCATAAGTAGCAGAAACAATTAGTGTCACACAAAGAAGCCCGTGGTTGCCGGGGGAGAGGAAGTGGGAACACGGCTTCGCGTTTTCACAGAGAAGACCTGAAAGGCACATCTACTTTAAGGTTGTATTCCTCATCATTACACCTCATTTAAATGAGTTTTTCTTGACACTTGCCGTCACGGCTCGTTTAATGGATGTTTGGGTGCATGGGCTTTGTTTCTCTCTGTGCATACCTAATTATGGATCAACAGTGGATGTGGGCCCTGTTTTAAGATGCCCCCCGACAATAATCTATTTATACCAGCCTAATTTTATTACAGTGCAGTTGGGAGAGTACCTGTGAACAGGGAGAGATAAATTGAGAAATAAAAACTATTCACACACTACGATAGTGCTATATTCAAGGCACTTCAGGTAATAGCTAGAACAATTACAGGCAAAATGAGTAATGAGTTTATTCTTGTTATTGTTGCAGCCAAGTTTCCTTATATATAACATTGTAACGTACCATTGCAACATCCTTAGTTGCACCTGACTTTGTACCTACCTGCAGTAGGTCTCAGTGGGGCATGCAGGGATCTTTGGCACTTTGCATATCTCTCTGGTTAAGGGTGTTTGGTAAATGACAAAGCAAAAATGTAAATTTTAATGACATAACACTTGAATCAATCAAGAATGCTTAGCCTAAATGTTTATTCATTAAAAAAAAACCTTCAGTTGACTGGGACTAAAAATGGATGAACCTTGCTGATGAAGATGAAATTGTGTTCATTATTTCTATGCATATTTAAATATGCATGCGTCTGTGTTCATCAGGAAATCTATAAAGTATTCCCAAAAAAAGAAAACAAACAATATCTTATAATACTCCAAGGGTGATGTTTTGTCTGCCACACTGTAGAAAAAAGTTCTATAATTAATGAGTTAAAAATTTGATTATTGAAAATCAGTAAGTAGATTAGAGGTGGCGTTACAGACTAAGAGTTGTGAAATGTAATAGAAGATGACATACAATAAAACTAGTAAAAGTTCAAGTATAGTCTGTCAGTGCCGTCATAAAATTTAACAGTCCATAATAATCATCCTAAACATGTCCTAAAATATTCTACCTTCTGGGAGCTCC
>JAOYSI010000011.1:2594431-2619383 GCA_025775065.1 Hiodon alosoides | reverse complement strand
CTCTCTCTTTCCCCCCCCCCCCCTCTGTCCCTCCCGGCCCCCCCCCCCCCCCCCCCCCTCTGTCCACAGTCACAACTGTGACATGATGGAGCTACGCAGACGGTACCAAAGCCTTTACATCCCCAGCGACTTCTTCAACGCTGAGTTCACGTGGGTGGATGCCTTCCCCCTCTCACGGCCGTTCCAGTTCGGCAACTATTGCAACTTCCACATCATGCACAGGGAGGTGGACTCGCTGGTGAAGAACACCGCCGTGCTGGACCCACCCGACGCCAACCACACTTACAGCGCCAAGGTCACTACAAGTCCTTTACGCTCTACACCCCTGCATACTGTAGGCTGCCGAGACGCTCCAACTGCACTCCGTCCTTTTAACTAAAACAGTTTGTTTTCGCTTGGTATCCGACCCACTGGCAAAGATTCACGACCCTTCAGAGCCACGAACCCTTGTCCAGCTTTTGTTCAGCCTCTGAGCTAAACAAGCCCCTTGTCTGGACTGAATGGCTAATTTCGTCCTCTCCCTTTTAAAAATGCTCTAAAAACAGAGGGATAGATGGTCCAGCAGCATGTAGTTGGTTGTGAGAGATCGACCTTTTTGTGTTCACTCTTATTTTTCTCGCAGGTGATGCTGCTGGCCAACCCAAGCCTGGACGAGCTATACCACAAGTCCTGTGCCCTGGCTGAGGACACACAAGAGCTGAGGGACTCCTTCCAGCACCCGGCCCGCCTCATCAAGGTGTGTGAGCTTGACCGCGGCCTGAACAGAAAATATGCTGAATGCACAAAACGCACTGAGAAGTGTGGAGGTTGGGTCCACGCTGCGTGCCGCGTGGGACCAGGTATCGTTCTCTCTCATCACTCTCAGAACGGATGATTTTCTCCGTTTCAGTTCCTGGTGGGCATGAGGGGCAAGGATGAGGCCATGGCTATCGGGGGTCACTGGTCTCCGTCCCTGGATGGAGCCGACCCTGAGAAGGACGCCTCAGTCCTCATTAAGACGGCGATACGTTGTTGTAAGGCTCTGACAGGCATTGATCTGAGTTTATGTACACAGTGGTAAGTACAACTCCTCCTTATCCACAACACCCCCATGTTTCCTTTATTTACCGTGTATTGACAGCGCTAGGCCTGGCTCTAGAGATCTACCCACCATAACAAGGTGCTGCATGGTTTTTCGTAACGCCGCATCTCCTGACCTGTTGGGTTCTTCTTTTTTTTTCTTTTTTTTTTATATATGGTTAATTCCATGTTTAATTTGCTGTTGGGATTCAGTTTTTCTTATGATTTGATTTTGCGATGTCTTTTGCCAATGTGTGCAGCAGTCTTGCCTGTATCTGTGTGGGTAATGCATTGATTCTGACGCCGGAAGAGCAGAGCCGGAGGAGGAGGAGACTCCACTGATTTTATTCTTATGTTCTTGTTTCTTTTACTGTGTTAAATATCTTAAATATTTAACTTGCTTTCACTGTCTTTGACTATGTGTTCCCCACCACCACCTCCACAACCCCCTGAGGTCTGTAAGCTCTCCTATGTCTGAAGAAACAAAATGGTACAGACGTATGAAAAGCTGTTTTGTGTGATGGTGCATCAGAAAGTGTGTCCAGGTTATTCTTTTGTCTGAAGTTTCCCGCCATGTGGCTGCCGTTCCAACTTTAGAATCTACTTTGGACGTCTGCAGATGTGTTCATTTCTGGGGTTCGAAGGGGCGGGGCATTGTAAGCCTACACCGCAGGACATGGGTTGGGCGGGGGTCTAGGAATACATAGCATGCGGATAGGCCTTGTTAAGTGTCTGACAGGAATGTTTCTTTCCAATTGGCTTCTTCCTTTGCGACAGGTATCGTTTTGCAGAGATTCGCTATCACCGCCCTGAGGAGACTCACAAAGGGCGGACTGCCCCCGCACATGTGGAGACAGTGGTTTTATTTCTCCCGGATGTTTGGCATTGCCTTCCTACCCGCTCAGAGTGGGAGGGGCTCTCCCGGGGACTTCAGGATCAGCTGGCAGAGAAACTCTTGGCTGAACGAAAGGAGGCTGATGGAGAACAGGCACTGAACGCTAATCCCTTTCTTCTCATTTCCGCTTCTCACAGGCACAGGAAAAAAAAACAAAAAAAACAAAACAGACAAACACACAGACCATTATCACAGACGACACACAGGTCAAACCCTTTCCCCCCGCCACTCCCCTTCCATCCTTTACCCGCCGCGCCCTGCGCCACCACACACGGCCGTCACACACAGTGGGAGGAGCTTAGTTCTATTGCAACACGACCACAGCTGGTAATGCAGCTTCCAGCTCGACCAATGGCTGCTGAGTGCTCCCGATTTGGCCTCTAAATTTGACTTCTTAAGGGAAACGTCATTGTCCGGCCCTCGTTTTGACATGTTGGGATTTGAATTTGGCATGCAAAGCTTTGCGACAAATTATCAATGAAGCAATTTACAAATGTGGCTATAAAAAGTATGCTGGAACCTGGAAGGCCAGTTGTGTAAATGTGATTGTTTTAGCATCGTCTGTTTCCTTTTTATTTGTACTTTTAAGCCAATATTTGCTGAATTCCAAAAAAACACTCCTAAGTTCTGCTAATGTGTGTCCTATTTTGATTCATAGAACTCATGATTGGATTGAACTTAGACGTTTGTGAAGCATTTAATTTTTCCAGGGAATTTGGCTGGTTGAAGGACAGTCTACTAACTGTGATTAGCAGTAAAAGAGAAAAGAATACGATAGTGTATATATACACCTAGGTGATACAATTAAGATTTCTAATAGGCTTAGGGACCCAAAGGGTTTTTAAACCAGCTTTGAGTGTACCTGTCCCATACAGGCCTTGGACTTCCTGTCATTGATTACCTTTTTGTGTTCCACAGAACTGGCTTTGATTGGCTGATGGGTGACATTTTGCTCTGTAAAAAGCTAGAGAACTTCCGTGTATCCTAGCATTGGACTTTGACCCAATCGAGAACTCAATAGGAGGATACAATGAGAGAGAGTTGTGACCTTGCCACTTGCACGGATCACCTTTGTTTCAGATATTTTGCGGAGCGGCCCCTTAATGTTCTCCAATCTCTCTTTCTTTCTCTCTATCTCGTGCTCTCTCTCTCTCTCTCTATCTCTTTCTCCATCTTTCAACGTCTCTTATTCTAGGAGGAAGAGGAGAAAGACGAAGAAGATTCGAAGGAGGTCACAACTCCCACACACTGGTCCAAACTTGACCCAAAGTCAATGAAGGTAGGAAATGGTCATGTCAGATTTTGCAGGGCTGTAAAAATGAAGAACTCGAGGCCATTCAGCCTTGCGTTACTGTGATGTTTGGCTTTTTTCTTGTCCTGCCTATAGAGGGGGTATCACCTTGAGTTTTTACAGACAAATCTTGGTCGGACTACAAATCCTAAAGAAACCTAACCGCATTAGTAGTGCAGTTGATTACCACGATACCCGTTATCCAATTCAGCCGACCTTTTAATTGCTTATACTGGTCCATGATCATGGGTCACGTTTAGATACGTTGTAATCCAAAGCCCTTCCTTGTATGATGGGTTCCTCAGTACATCTGCACACTTCCCCACAGGTCAACGACCTGCGGAAAGAGCTGGAGAGCCGGTCTCTGAGTTCCAAAGGGCTGAAGTCTCAGCTGATTGCACGACTGACCAAACAGCTGAAGGTGGAGGAGCAGGTGGAGGAGGCCAAAGAGACGGAGAAGCCTGAGGCCGCATCTGTGGAGGAAGAGGAGCCCGCACGTATAGAGGAGGATAGAGAGGTCAGTTAGGGGGAACCTCTAATAAATAAACAGTTTTATTAGCAGGAAGGTCCCTCTCCATTTAAAACAAACCAATGCTGTTGTAATCTAAATTTAATAGGTTCCAATGTACAGTGAGGGCTTTCGGAATTCGGGTTAAACCGATAAAACACCCCGATTACTTAGTATTAAAGCATGAATTTCTCCATCCATGGTAACGACAAAATCACATTATAAATCGATGGAATTTTTTTATTTTTTTTTATACGCCTCAGTATTTGTCAATTATCAAAATTGAATAACATAATTCCACAAGGCTATTAATTTTTTAAACCTTCCTAACAAAATACGTTTTTTTAAATGCAGTATAAACGCACGTTTCATGACGCGTTGTACATGTGAGACCGCCTTGCAGAATAAATTGCACTTGCTAGGTGACTACCAACAGCTACCGTAAAGTTTGACAGCCACTTCTCAGATGTATGGGGAAAATGGTTACCGACGGCAGGTAAATAGAGAGGCAATTAGGCATGAAACGCCAGGCGTTTGTGTGATGTGGAAATCTTAATCTGCGATAAGTACTGTTGCGTAGTAAGTGGCAACTGCAGATAATGTTGCCCTGGCTGCGGCTGCCCTGCCGGGCGTCTGCCAGCTGGCTACGGCAGGTGGCGTGCTCACGTCTCCAGTGTGCCCTGCCCCAGGAGGAAGAGCGGCGGCGCCAGGAGGAGCTGGAGCGCCAGCGCCGGGAGAGACGCTACGTCCTGCCAGACGAGCCCACCATCATCGTGCACCCCAACTGGGCGGCCAAGAACGGCAAGTTTGACTGCAGCGTCATGTCCCTCAGCGTGCTGCTGGACTACCGCCTGGAGGACAACAAGGAGCACTCCTTTGAGGTGAGGGCCGACTCCCGTTCATGGAGAGGCAGTAAGGCACCTAACGCCTGACCTATAAGCAGTGTTATCACATGCACTTAAATGTTCACCTCCAGAATTGATTGGAGGCCAGGGATTAAAAACAGTTTGTCAATCGGCCTGTTGTGTATTACTAAAAAATAGCCTTTTCCTGTTGCAATATTTATCGTACTGTATAATTATTTTACCTTTAAATTATGAAGTGGAAATATACATTTTGTTTTTCCTCTGACCGACAGGTAAACATTTGATGTTTAACCATGGTTAAATTCAACGATCAGAGCACAAAATGTTTCCCATTGAGCAGGAGTTGGAAAAATGATTGATTTTCTTCCTGGACCTCATTTGGAAAGTGTTTGTGACTGTTGACTCCTGCGCTGTGTGGCAGGTGTCTCTGTTTGCAGAGCTGTTCAACGAGATGCTGCAGCGGGACTTTGGTTACCGGATCTTCAAAGCCCTGGCCGGCGTGCCCCTCAAAGACGACAAGCGTGAGAAGAAGGAGAAGGCGAAGAAGGAGGCGGAGAAGAGAGAAGCGGAGAAGAAGGAGGTGAAGCGGGAGAAGGAGGAGGAGAACTCTGAACCTGCAGGGAAGAAACTGAAGGAAGAGGAGAAGAAGGTGGGTGGTGGTCAGGTGGATCTAGACTGGTTCCTTACACGTCTCATTATTCAGTGAGCCGCTCTTTAGGTAAGTGGGGGGTTTTCCTGTGATGAAATAACCCCGGCTCAGTTCCAACCCTTCCCAAAATGTTGCGCTCCATGTGTTAACAAAAAAAAAAAACATTTGGGCAAACACGTGTGGTTATTTTTTAGTGCAGTGGGTTTGAGGGAGGCGTCTCATAGTCGCTACGTTGCAATGTTCACACAAGGAGGAAGACAAGGAGCGGGTCCTGAAGAAAGAAGAGTCGAAAGAGGAGGACGAGAACGAGGACGAGGGGAGCAACGTCAATGCCGAGGAGTACGACCCCATGGAGGCGGAGGAAGCAGACGATGACGACGACGACGGTACGCGTCACCATGACACCTACACTGAATCAGCCCCGCCTTCTGACCGGGTCACGGAGTGCACAAGTATGGAACTCCATTAAGTACATAGTGAATCCCTTTTTGGAAATGTGACATTGGTTCGGGGGAAGTCTTGCTTCAGGTTAGTAAAAATGTAGTTGCTAATTAATTAAATTAGATACTTTTAAGGGGTCTTGGTGTCTAATGAAATGCTGTACGATAATTCTCAATGCAATAATGCCGCATAAGTCCGCAGAATGGGGCACATTTTGATCTTGGGCCAGGGGAAAATATTAAAAGTAAAAATGTGGTAATGTATGTAAATGTTTCAGGGCTGGAAAGCTTGCCCACGGCTTTTATTTTTGGGAAACGGATGAGCATACATTGTGGGTCACAAGCCAGCCTGTCAGTTTCATAAACAAAGATGGGGAAGTGTTGGTAGTGTGGTTTCCCAGTGTAGATTTTTCTTTTTACGTTGATTAGTCATGGCGTGTTTGTGTTGTCATTCATATTTGGCAGTGATAGTGTTGCGTGTTCATTTGAGACATGGGAAGTGTGTAAAAAGTTTAATTCACTCATCTTTGTCCCAGTTTAGGCCTTTTTAATTATGCGTTTTTCTGATGGTAATCACTGCCGCAGAATTCTAGAGAAGATTCCTGGGGGCTGATAAGGATTTTACTGTCCGGTGTATTAACATGTTAATCATGCCTTCCAATGAAGATGACGAGGACTCAAACGGTCGAGACAGAAGGGATGAAAGAAGAGACGACAGGAAGTCCAAAGAGAGATCTTTAAAAGAGAAGGTGGGTCTTCAGGCCTCACCGTGCGTCAGTTTTGGACCAATAACATGATTACGTTTTTACCTGCCACTTGTTTTGATTTGATTTGATTTGGACATTTCTTCACCACAGGAAAAAGAAAAGAAGCAGATGATCACACACAACAAAGATCTCCTCATGGCATTCGTGTACTTTGATCAGAGTCACTGTGGTTATCTCCTCGAGAAGGACCTGGAGGAAATCATGTACACACTGGGGCTGCATTTGTCCCGAGCTCAGGTACCACAGTCAGTTTTGTGGCCGGGAATTGTACACACCATGATTTGCAAATGTAGCAAATTGGTTTGATTTTTCTTATCCTGTGTCTTTTCACTGACATAAGTGAATATATATTTGTTTCAAGGTGAAGAAACTGCTAAATAAGCCGGTTATCAGGGAATCCTGCTACTACCGGAAACTGACCGACCGACCGAAAGACGAAGGCCCTCCATTTTTCTGTGACGCTCCATTGGACAACCTGTTAGGTACAGGATTCGGTTTTTTTACATTGCAGTCTCAGGAGAAATGTAGTATTTTTCCTTTCCATCTGACCAATGGCAGGTGGGAATTGGAAGAACGATTCACACCAACCTTTGATGATTGGGATAAAGCCTATTAAAGTATAAGGCAGCCTGAAAATTAGTATTGAGGAAATAAATTAATATTGAGCTGTTTGATAATTTAGTGGAAACCCTGTAGATTATCATGAACATTACAAAACGGCTTAATTTCAAGGGTTTTGACGTGCTTGTCATTGTGAAAACAGACTCATTGGGTAAGAAAAGCAAGCATTCAGGTTTATCAGCCATCTTTAAATGCGTCTCTTTTGCACAATGGTAGACAATCTCGGTAATTCGAACACTTCTGGGTTCAGGACAGTTATGAGATTTAAATAGCCTTTTTTAAAATGATTTTGTGTTGGTAATTTCCTTAATGTTGCCTTTACGCTCCCGGCGTCTCCCACAGGAAACCGAGCTCTGCTGCCGTCCCTCAAGGCGAAGAGCGAGAGCAGCGAAGCCAGCGAATCGGGGAGCTTGGTTGTGTACAACGGCGCCATGGTGGATGTGGGCAGTATGATGCTGAAGCTGGATAAGAGCGAGAAAGCCAGAGAGGAGATCGAGCAGAAGCTGATGGTACAGGACACTAAAATCGGTACGAGCCACAGTCTCCAGCATGTGTGTTACGTCGATGAATGCATTTATCTGTAAATGCTTCGGTTCTACGTTAAACATTGTACTGGACGTTGGAAACGTCTCGTTTGGACAACCAGAGCTCGTTCTTCAGTCCTGATTGGCTAGAAAACCGTTTGTGGCCAAGCAGTGTGGCATAGAACTTCTTCTCAACAGGAGCAAGAGAGGTTGTAGCTTGCTAATATCTGTGACCGTATTCAGTGATGTCTGCCTGCAGTTTTACGTTTTTGCAGACCTTCTACCAGGTCCTTCTACCAAATGGCACGTTTTGATTTTGTTAGTTAATTCCTGTCTCTTGCAGAGGGCGATGCGAAGCTGATGCTGCAGCTGGAGACTGCCAACCGCAACCTGTCGAGGGAGCTCGAAGAACTGAAGAACAATTTAACGCAAACCGAAGGGAATTTGAAAGATACCGAGGAAAAGCGGTCCTGCTTTGAAAATCAGCTGCACGCAACTGTCTCCAGTTTGACTGGAGTATTGAAGGAACTGCAGGAGGTTTTAAAAAAGGTAAAGGGCAAGATGCCGCTCCAACTGAATGGGTGGTTCTTCATGCAAGTTCTACATCCATCTTTAATGAGCGCTCAGGGGAATTTATAATATGTAGAATTGAAAGAAATCCATTGTAAAGCTATGAAACAGAATAGGCGTCAAACCAAATAATTAATTGATGGTTTATTTCTAAAGTTATTGAAAGACAAGTAGTCTCACGACCAATACTGAGACTGGCTGGGGAACATTGAGTGATAAGTCAAGCTCACTACCCCAGGGCCATGAAGTGCACATGTCGTCTCTCTCAGATCATCAGGCCTGGGTGCAGGAGTCGGTGCTGAGAGAGAGCCGTGATGTGTGCAGTAAAACCACACAAACAATGAGGAAGTCGAGATTCTATGGGTCTTCTGAAATAGTCACCACACAATTTCTACACCCATAGTGCAATGTTAAATATCTTCATTCAGTGAGCTGCCAATTTCTCCTCCCAATGAAATAGCTGTCCATATTTTCAGTGCAGATAAGCACAAAACCGTTGACTGAACACCGTTTGTTTTCTAGGACGTTCCTGTCGAGGATGGAGACCAAAAATCGCAAGCAAACGGCTCGGATAACTGAACTGAACTGCCTGTCTGATTTGTGGGGGCTCTTTTCACATACCATACAACTGTAAATAAGCACTAAAAATTTAAAATGAAATATCACTTAAGACTTGTTTTGGATCCGTGATTTTTATTTTTATGTGGCCATGTACAGAGCATTGACCTATCGGTTTCTTGTAACAGGTTTTTTGTCTTGTTTAGTTCATACCAACGAAAATAATACATTGACACATTAACTTCTTTAAACAGCTAGGTTAAATATCTAGTTTGTAATGTGTTCTAATTATAAAAAACTTAAATTTAAGTTAATATTTTAAATGTTATGTTTTACGGTTGTTGAATTTTTCAGAATTTGGTATCTATAAATGAAGATGTTTAGGTTTTGTTCTGTTATATTTCCAATACCTAGGCATTTCAGTTCAGAACAGGATTTCTTCTCTCCTGCTTCATTCCCATGCACAGATAGTACAATGTTTTTGCCAGTATGCGTGAGTTGTACTGATCAAAGAGTTCTAATTAGCAATAAGTGTGTTATTTATGTTGAGTGACTCAATTAAAACCAATAAAATAAGTTTTGATAAAACCACAAGTGAAATGCCGCTCTAATACTGAATCATGGTTTGGTAACGTTCCTCAGTGTGCAACAGATCAATAAACAGATTAAATCAACATTTGTCTTTTTTAGATGGTGTATACTCTCTGAATGTTTCGTCTGATACTGGAGCTGCCTTGACTGTTCTGCAGTCAAGACTAGACCACAGTTTTAGCCATGTTTTCCGAGATAAGGATCCAGATTAAGTGGTGTGGCACAGGCGGGGAACAACAGTTTAATTGGGGAGGCCACCCAAAAGTGGCTATTCGACGCGAACAATGATTGACATCACAAAGAGCCAATGAAAATTGGGGGGGTGCACGGTGTGGCCAATCAAATCATAAGGGGGCGGGTGCCACCCTGTGCAACCGCTGAAGATCCGCGCTTGATAAGGGTATTTAACGCATGTCATCACAAAGTAAATAATGTTGACGATCTTGTCCACGTGAAAAAAATATTCTGGAGGAAGCAAAGCCTGTAAAATTATTCCAAAAGACTAATTTTTATAGATTTATTTTTCTATAAAATGTACATTTCAAATAGTTTGCATAGCTATTTGCAATCCATCAGCCGTGAAGGTTTTAAATTGTCCAGTAGGTGGCATCTATGAATTTATCAGTTGATCAACTAGTAAAGATACAGTGCGGAAGCCAAAATATGTAACGGCTGAAACAAGTAAAGTACCCTAAAATTAGATTTCACTTCATACTATAAATAGTAAATCGCAAATATATAGCAGTGACCATCGTTACGCTTGAAGTACGGAAACGCAGCTCTGCCGAAGACAATGTAAAACGACGGGCGGGTCCTGTGTTTTAATTTATTTTAAATTAAAAGCCTGACATTTGGAAAATTACAGAAATTTGAATCTAGTCTATTGAGTTATTGCTCGTTGGAGCTCAAAGTTAGCCAGGGATTGGCTCACTTTTTCTCCTTGCAAAAGGCCGCTCCGGTTTTTACCTCCTAACTTTTGTTCCAATCTGCAACATGCAGATATTACGGTTGAAAAACGTAATCAATAATTGACATTAATGCCCATTTAAAGCTGTCTGATTTCACAGCCGTTCGTCCTCTCATCAAATTTCTCATTTGAACAGATTCCTTAACGGGATTTACTTAAAATGAAAATTACTAGCTGCATTGTCAAATTCCTCATATTATGCATAACTATTATGTGACTTTCTTTGTTTCGATGTGATAAATAGATCAAACTTTACTAGGATATCTACGAAGTACTTAAACCTGTAAATTACCGTGTAAATGTGGACAAAATAAAGCGTTTTCCTATTTTCATCTGTATGAATTTAAACATGAAAGCTGCAGACAATGACAGTAAATGGACAAACGGGTGCATAGATGAGGGCAGGGTCTTTTCAACCACAAGTTTCCTGTGAGCATAGGCGCTCTCTGGAGATGGCGCACACACATGGGTCTCCGGTATCAGGATGGGGTATCCACCTTTATCCCCGAAATTTAGCCTGAGAAGGTTTTTCTACAGTGATTCTGGTACCAAAACCATCATGATACTATGCTATGTAGAACTTCTGTTAATTTTGCCCAATGTGTTCCGGTGTGGGATAGCCCACAGTCCCAACCCAATTTCCAGTACCTAATCTGAGGACAAACTCAGTTCAGTAATATAATCTCATTAGATATTTTTATTAAATATTAGATTTAATATATTTAATTTTTGGATAAAAAGTGATTGTATAAAGATTATAAATATTCTTTATAAAGTATGAACGAAAGGGAAAAAATTCAACAAACACAAATGTCTTGACAGAATACAAATAGACTTCCCAGGTGAATATATATCAAAACTATGATCCCGTTAAGGACTGTTAAGCCACTTCAGATGTAGATAGGGGGAAGAGATAGGCTAAAACATGGCATGATAGTAGGTAACAGGCTCGCTGGTTTCAGTGTGTCAAAACCTGAAACATAGATTACTTTTACTCACCAACCGCCACATACTCTTTATACAAGTCTGTGCCACATGAGTTTCTCAGTTCACGTTGGCTATGCCAAAGAAGATGAGAAACGACAAGGGCGTTCATGTGGATTCCCGGCCCTTAAACAAACCTGTATGGGACCTATATATAAACCTATATATTACACTATTTAAAACCTGAATCTAAACCCTCCGTGGTGTACTATAGATCAGAAGAAACATAAATTCCTAGTGATTTAAACCCAAATAGCATTTTTTCCCGAAAATAGAACTTATCTCAAAAAGGCAATTAAAATCCTTTAAAATTTTACAGTAATCTTCCTTTTTTATCAATATATATATATATATATATATATATATATATATATATATATATTGTTCAGTATGTTTACCGATATCGCGGAAGCGTTCTGTTGGTCGTTCATTTCATTATTGATTAAACCCCTTGATGCCGAGCCACTCTAATTTCGGTTCTAAAGTGCCGAAATCCGCGTCTGTTTCATCTGTGTCCCACAACAAAACTAAGCCGTCGGGGAAACAAATGTATGTTTCTGAGGCTTACCAATGAATAAGGGTAGATAACTAGCCCAAAAAATCCGGTTTCCCTACGCGCAATTTTGGGTGATACACGAAAATAAAGCCCAGTGAACAATGCCGAGAATAAAACAGGCTTACTACTAACCACACAGTTGCCGGCAGTTTAAAAGCGTAATTTTTTTTATTATATAGAAGGATGACAAAATGGAAAGTTCTTAGGTGAAGAATACTGGAACACCACCAGTATTACAGCTAATACAGGAAAGAAGCATTTTGTTACCTCAGTAAAATAGAGCAGGAATAGGACAAATCGAGGAGTTTATATTCTTCAGTCCGTCTTGGGTAGTTGAAGAAAACGATTATACTTTAAATAATTCCAATAAAATTCAATGTACGGTTAAAAGTGGTACATCAGCATCAACAATAAAAACAAAAAAATAAAATCTAAACCTCAAATATACTGTGAGATATAATTTTACAGCGACTTAGCCGTTGGAACAGGCTGGTAAAAAATACAAACGATTTCGTCCTTAGTTTTTACCAACCTAGCAAATGCATTACCATGCAACGGCTTTTTTATTTAGGATACTGTACAATCAAACTTTTGTTGTACAATTCAGGGAGCTCATTCACACATAGAATTTGTCTTTCTTTAATGCCCTCCATCATGTTTTCAAGGAAATGATACCCCCCTGAGTGTAAGGCTATATCGAAATCGTTCCCTACATTTGTTCACTCGTTCTTACCCACAATGCAATCTGATTTCGAGGGTACATATGACATACACTCTTCGACCCCTATTTCCCCTAATCCAACGCGGAGAAAAATGTATTCTTTTTTTTACTTGCGTCAAGTTTACCTCCGGGTGGAGGACACTGACAAGAAGAACCCCGTGAAAATGTGTGCTCGTGCACTTGTGTTAGTTTTTGTTTATATACATATATAGTAACGAATTCTGTTCAATTATATTTTTATGAAAAAAAATATATAAAATATACAAAAAAAAAGTTTTTTCTTTCGATCATTAATGTAATAAGCATAACAAATGAACAGTGGCAAAAAGATGAATTGTATAATGATTCATTTTTTATTAATGCAAAAATAAAACACAGAATGCCTGGGGTATGCACAGTAAAACATTTAAATTTCATATTATAAAATGATATTTTTATAGACAATAAAATTAATGAAACCACACAGGTAAAATGTTCATGACAAAATGTCTGCGACAGCTCCCGAGTGCTCTCTGACGCAGGGAATTTACGTCTGCGTCTGAAATCGCTCACTCATTTCTTTCACTCACTGCTGAAATTTAGTGGCAATTCATTATAAAAGTTTTAACTTATGTTGTTTATTCTGGGCTTGTGAGATTTCCAGGAAATGTGTTGTTTTTAACTAATTTGTCACCCTCCCTACCATTTTGTATGGTTTTGGACGAGACGGAAGTGAGCTTCAGTACAATCACACACTCCAGCCCCTGATGAACAAGCGTCCACCTCCACACAAGTGATTTGTTGCATTTCAGTCAGATTTTGCACATTGCAATTCAGTTTGTACAAAAATTATATAACCATTATACAAGCCCAAACGTTGACATGCATTGTTTGCTGAGTATTGTACATGTGAAACAATAGCCAGCAGGAACTCTTTCACTGCCTCAATGAATATTGTCAACAGTTCAGCAGAAAGTTGCACAATTAAATACAAATACTGTATTTAAATACAAATACTGGTACCCATTGCAGGCGCTGTGCTGTGACCTCCTGTCGGCAGATGTTGTGAAACCAAACTCTGCCACGCAGGTTACCTCACTCCCCTGTTGGAACAGAGGCCCATTGTTACCTGCCTTTTCAAACAGCCCCAGCCAAGGGCTGGGTGAAGGTGGAACCGCAATGGGTCCCAGGGCCGTCCGCACAATGAAAGACAAGCTAGCTGGCTCTGGGGGGAGTTGCATCTGCGTGGAGAGAATTGGATAAACAGTGAGGTCAAGTTGCTGTGCTGCCTAAATGTGGACGTGGTGACATGGAGAGCTATGGAGCTGAGGGAACCACAATAAGCTATAACTTGAACTATTACTATAACAGAGCTTTCTCCCAGTGAATCTAAGTTTACACGATTTAATGTTGTCATACACGTTACTCAATCTGCGAAAATCAACACATTTCCTCAGCAGTTTTTATTTTTTATCATTTTATATTTACACTTCATTTAACTTGTAATAAAAAATAAGTAAGGTACACAAAGTTAAAATAAGTTCATAAATAAATTCCTGAATACATTTTGCCCTCTCATGTTGGTCACCTATTCAGTCAGTGAAAACGATCGTTCCTGGCCCTAACCTCTAGGCTGTTCTTCCCTGGAAGGATTACCTCCCTTTTTATGTTCCGTCTGATAAGATCTTCCCCTTCTGATTTTATATTCGCCTGGTGGTCTCTCTCTAGCCGCCTGTGCTTTCCCTGTCTCCCTGTTTCTGTGAAGCGCTGCGTTCCCCTTCGAGGCATTCATGTGCTCACATATCATTACTCTACTCATTGTCATATAGGTTCGCTGTCTGAACCACCCCGATACACACACAGACACACACTCACGCACAGACACAGACAGCCTCTTTGTCTCGTTCTGCGACACCTCACTGGTACACTCTGGCTGTAAAGGCTTTCAAGCCACCCAGAGTCAAAAGTTCACTGTCACAATTATCATGACAAAGGTTTTATTTTGCCTCCCTCAGAGCCTGTGATGGCCCAGCAAACAGCTTTACATGACTAATCAAGGCGCTTTCTTCTTAAATCACAATTATTGCAAGCTTTGGTTGAAGATGACAATGACCTTATATCTTGGACATTACATGATAGAAAGTATATAGAGTAAAACTAAGAACTTGGAAAAACTAAGATCAAGATCCTATAAGACTTTAAAACATAAGTCTACTAATAAATGTAACGTTAAAAATATTTTTTTTTTATTGTAGACAACTGAAAAATACTGGGTAAGAGAAGCTACTGACTATAGTTTTCCTACTATTTTTTTTTTTTTTTTTTGCGGGGCAGACATCCCTGGCCTTCCTTCCTATCCACTACCCAACCCCCCAGGTGCGGTCTGTAAACCCACTGAGGAACCAATGGAATGGTGTGGTCATGAAGGAATGACCCCCTTTCCTTTCCAGGTTTCAATGAGAGAAATCCATACAGCGGGTTCTGCTTTTTCAAGAAAGGCTCTGCTAGAACTAAAGCACTTTCCTGCCATCTTGGGGAGGATTGGTGGACAAGGAAATGGTAAAGTTGCTTTGCTGTGTCTCATAGGTCACCCGCAGAAACGGAAAGACTCCGTCCTGGACAGGAAGTCCTGCAGGGTTTCTTCAGATTCATTACAGAAATTACTTTAAATTAGTTTGAAAATAAGCATGGGATGTAGAAATCTCTGCTCAATTCTCTTCCTATGTTCTGCCGCAGGAAACCATTTAAAATTAGTTTTAGACTGGATGGCGGTTTCTGCCATGCAATTCGCAAAACTGGAAAATTCAACATAACATATTACTAAGTACAAAATTAACAACAACACCATCATTTAAAAAGGCCTATTCTTCATCTAAATGACAAGCTGAAAAACACCAGGTGGTACCTTGCAAATTTGTTTCCCTTCAGAAGGTGAATTCTAGTTTATCTGCTGAAAACCAGCTTCCATATTAGTGTCTTCAAGTCACATGACTGCCCCTGGTGACAGGACTCCAGGGAGCGGATTTTGGCATTTGATATCGTCTCCCGGAGGTGTGAAGTGGGCATGACTGCGAGCCTCTGTGGGGACATCCTGCTGGGAATAAACATACGGCCCACGTATTTCTCTCCCCCCGCCTGTCTGACTCCAGCTGAAAGTGAATGGCTTGACATTTAGGTGTATCTCGGGCAGACAGGCCCGTTTGGGGCTGATTAAAGAGCTGAGTCTCCAGGAGATACCACGCATGCGTTGCCTGTGCCCCATTGAAGTGCAAAGCGCTAACAGCGCCAAGAAGTGGACGGGAGGCGTTTCCTGTGTGGCAGGGTCACCGTGGGGCAGAGCAGCCGGAGCCAGCGGGGAGGCTCTCTGGGCCTAATGAGCTTCATATGTGGCGGATGTTTGATGTGGCGCTTCCCCTGGGTCGTAAGCAGGGCTCCCTGATTTCTGCAGGCATTTCTGCTTATTGGGACCTTCGCTGTGAGGTGGGGAAGGCCATTCAGTCATTAGTTTGACCAAGTGGAGACAGCTGACAGTGTCCATGTGCCAGATGGGCCTGAATCACAGTTTTTACTCATTTTATAAATCCCCTGTGTATGATCCCAGTTTTCACAGATTTGACAAATCCCCTATAAATGTCAATGATCAACAGTGGCAACAGTATGGTTCATACTGGATCCATAGCTGTGAAAGATCACAGAAACTGAGGAAGAAATTGTCAGGCCTTTGAGAACAGAGCTATGAAAAAGAGACCATTTTGATGTTAAACCACACGGGCACATTTGAGTTCAGTTGGGCTGAATTTTAAGAGTACAGCCACTAAAACATAATTATCCCTGTTTTAGCACAGAACCCAGATTAAAACTTCGGCCCCAGTGACAGTAACAGCGTAGGATTTTCACGGACCTAAGGATAAGCAGCTAATTCAGACCTCAAGTCACAGGTCACGCGAGTTTCGGTCCATGTATGGACTTCTGACAAGGGACTTGGATCCAAGGAGGAATGAAAGCCAGAAACCATTCAGGAATTTCACAGAGGGGACATTTTGTATGGTTGCAAAGATACTAACTAAACTAAAAGCAACTGTTCTTGCATCCAAATAAAGATTTTTGAAGGTTTTTTTTTTTCTAAATTGGAGGGGAATCCAAGTATTACATATTACCAATAGCTGAAGCATAAAGAAAATGATTGTGAAAGCAACTTACTGTTTGTTGTTGTTTAAAGGGTGCAATTTAAATTTGTGGATGAACCGGGGACTCAGTACTGGAGCCCCAAACCACAGGAGAGAAATTCATCTGAGAGCGCATGGAGAATCTAAGTGGTGTTTTTTAAAGGTTTCTCAGTTTCTGGACATTAAAACAAGACGACCCAATTAGAATCTGACTTGAAGCAATTAAAATTTATTATTCAGACTATACTCGTTACGTTTGTTTATTGCCATTTTCCCTGAGTTAAAAATGCAGTCTCTTTAATGCTTTCACCGAGAAGAACATCGATTTTTCCAATATCTGGAGTCTGGACTGTGTTAAAACACCCTCGCGCACGTTTGTTGCCTTTTATATACCAATAAACGCAGTAAATATTAGACAGAAACCAGGTTGTAGCTCCTTTGATCTTCTTTAAGGCGGGTGAGTGCCGAATACAGCACATAATGAAAAATAAATGAGCACATTCCAATAGGAAAAAAAACGGGAGTAAAAGGAACCGTCAAGCGTTTAATTCAATTTAATAACTTACTTGTATAGTAAAATATTATCGTTTTTAAAATTAAAATACCAAGAAGTTTAGAAATAATTCATTAATTAAGGTTAGTCATATTAAGGTTCATATTAAACGTCATTCGCATGAGAAAGGAGTATAATTCTTCGTTTATGTAACACGTCAACATATCAATGTAAATAGTGTGTTTCGCTTGATGTCTTTTAATTTGCTATTTCTTTACGGAGCATGTTCAGACAGCTCCAACCGCAGTTACATTTATTGGTCAGAGTCACAGCTAATATAGCGGCTCTGACCAGGGATGAAAGGCTACCGTTTTAAAACCAAGAAATTGCGTCTTGGGTGTGAATAATGAGAACAAAAGAAAAACGCTTGTGTCTCAATTAGCGGACCACATTAGATCTCTAATTCCGGCTCCAGCTCCAACGCTGCATAATAACGACGTCTATCAGATCGCCCCTGAACACCTTGGAACATTGCATTTCTATAGAACCGGGTCAGCCCAATGATCTGTTGATTAGGCCATGTAGAAAACTATTCATTGTTATATCAGATGCATGTCAAGATAAAGGCTACAAATTGGATAATACAGCACCCTGGCACCCGGATTCCAAGATCAGACTCCCCCTCACCCCACCCCAACCCCGAAGCAACAGACGCAGACAACATTAATACTCGCTGTATTCCACATAGGAAATCTTTGTGTCTTGTCTTTGCGCTTTAAAAATCCTATAACAGCAGACCAAATTTTACTTATTGTGCAAAGAGCTAATTAGTGTTCATGCATCGTTATTAAATATTTACTAAAAGGTCAAATTTAACACAGCCTATACTTTATGCTAATCATACACTTTTAGAAATATGCGTATTGTACTATTTTACCATTTTCATTTAACAAATTTCCACACAAACAGAGAGTACTTTGCTCATGTTCACACTAAGAAGCTGATTCACAAAATTGATTCTGATTCTGGTGCCCTTGTCAGAATACAGGGAATGATGGGTTCAAGATTGTACCGGGGGCTCAAGCTGGGTCGAAAAATAACACTCCAGCATGCATCCACATCTAAAAAGAAATTGTTTCTGACTGGTTGTCGCAATCTCCAGACCTTAATCGGATTGAAAATGTGTGGTTTGTGCCCAGTGAAGCACTTCACAAAAATAAAACTGAGAAATCTGGTGAAGCTGGACAAAATTCTCCATGGAGCAATCCTCAGAAATCTCCAAGGAAACGAGTCACAGCCTGACGAACGCTATTGGAAGCACCTTCTCAGTGTGATCAATACAAAAGGTGTGTGTGCTAAACATTGAATGCAGGGATTTTTGTGTTGTTACCCTTCTGAGGAAAACTAAGCAGGCTATGCTTTCCTGAGTTGTTTTGTGACATTTGTGGTTATTTTCAATTTATCTGAGAAAAAATTAAATATTCCACGATCGTTTTCTTTCTGTAGAATTCTGTGTTTGGTTATATTTAACAAGGGTATGAATAAATATGGAGGCCACTGTATATGATCTGAACACAGAGGGTAATGATTCTCATAAAAAGCTTGTACACATGGAGATTGTATATAATTGATCTCTCAATCTCAGTGAGGTAGGTATACTAAATAATCAGTATCAGGATTTTTTTTTTTTTTTTTTTGGGAGTCCTCTGAGCGAATATTGTAGACATAACCTTTGCCAGGGCGCTAGGGTGGTTTACACCTGGGAGAAATTATACATTACCCTCAATTTCAGAGGAGGAGGAGGTTCCTGCTCTGGACTGAATACGATTCTTGGTTCCTTGTGGCCTCGCTGTCATTTTCCAACATGAGTGAATGGCCAGGGCCATAGTTTATTTTGGTATCTGGTATGTAAGACGAGTAAACGAGGTTCCCCTGATTTCTAAGTCAATACAATATTTAAACAGCCCTACGGCCAAAGTTTAGTTCAAAGTGAAAAATGTTGCCATTCCAAGTCTAGTCTTTGTGGTTCTCTTTGGATCAGGCTCCCTGATCCCCAGATTTATGATCATCTGAACCAGTCAAATGTGTTTGAAACACAAAAATGAAACTTATCTATAGGTATTCCCATGTAAAAAATCTTGGATGGGAGGGGGTTATTTTAGGATAGCTTTGGATTCGGAAAGCCCAGTTTTTGACTGACACCGTCCTGTTAGCAAAGCTTTTAAACGGACATGGCATTAGCAAAGAAACTTTAAGCACTGTAACTTGATGAAACCTTAGAATTAGAAACCCAGAATTTTCAACTTAATTAATCAGAGGTGCTTAAAAATGTTATGACAATTAATACAGCTCGTGAAGTAAAGTTAAAAAAATGCACATTCTTTAAATCTGCCATCAGACTGTAAATGTTTTCAAATCAGCTAATATCTGGTCATATAAAACATCACATACCAAACGCAGGCGTCATTTGGAACAAGTTTTACCACTTGGTCTCCAATGGCAACAGACCAGTCAATTCTTGGCTCTAGAGATACCCTCAACAAAAGTTGGCTTTGTGACGGAGCCCGTAAACTTTTCCCACAATGTTTTGTGACGCAGGAAACTTAAATTTAGATGAAAACCCCCAGTTCAACAGCCACTGTTTACTATAATAACGAACAAAAATACTTTGATTTGAGACTGTGGCAATGACTGTACCGTGCACTGGACAGACATGTGAGATTCATAAAGAGTATTCTCATACTGTGAGGAACATTACACCCACATCTGGTTTACAAGTGATGTTATTGCTGGGAAGGAATATTGGATTTTCTGCAATTTTTTTTTTTTGTAATGGACCACATATATGATTTAATTTAATGATACTTATACCCAGCTATGGCAAACAGGCTCCACACTGTCTGGAAATCAAGGGCAATCGTGTTTTAGAATTTAGAATAGAGTTTAGTATGGTGAAAACTTAGTTTTCACGTTTATCTTTAAATTTGTTTAATATGGTGAAACCAGTTGAAATTTCAACAGATGCATTTAGATTAATTTTTAGATCTAGATGTAATTTAAACAAAATTGTAGATTCCACATTTAACTGCAGTAAATTAAAGTGGGAAACAGAAAAAATCTATGTACATCGGTTTTGTTACATACAGGAGAAGTCATGTCCATTTGATTATTCCCTGAAAACGCTGGGGGTATTCTCAAGACCCAAAACAGAAGCTTGCACCTGACCTAAAAGTGGCGCATTTGAATAGTACGAGAGCACACGCCTGTGTGATCAAGTAAAAGTATTTTTATTGGTTTGTCTCAGATGGCTGGTTTTGTCTTCTCCGCCTCTTCTGCCTCCGTCACTATTGGTTACCTTGGAAGCGAAACAAAACTATCCCGACATTTACACCACGGGTTAGCCTGTGCTGTGGTCCACAGGAATGTGACGAATCGCAGGTTTGATCGAAGAGGGGAAAAAACACAACGTATTGTTTTGGAAAGAGAAGTGTGTTTTTGGGACATAATTTGGTATGAAATAACTTTTTTTTTTTTGTATGTGAATATAAGCAAAACAATGTCCCTCCAGCAGCGGGTAGTACAACTGTCTGCGGCGTCTCTTGCGCTGGTCTTCAGCAAGAGTGAAGAGAGCTGCAGAGCCGGCGTTGAAAATCACAATGTTTCCAGTGCAAACGGCCAGGAGATATTCGAGGACTTTAAATCGCAAAATATGCGTAGTTTTTGGAATAAGAGACTTGTGAAAGCTGTGGCGGCGATTTATTTTCAGGGATGGATGGAGAATTTTGTGCTACTGGTTCAAGGGACACCCAACCACCTGGAAGTTCTGAGGGAAGCATGGATGCGCCGGGCACTGAGGTCTCCAAACGGGTTTGTCATCAGAGCAGTGGGTACGTCTGTGGTATTGTCAATTTCGTATAAAGCGCTTGGTCTGTGTTCAGTTGTGTTCAGATTTTTCTTCACTTCTTTTTAACATGCTTATTTTACCCGAGACCAAAATACAACGGCTACTGTGCCGTTCCGGATACTGTGCCATTGTGCTGTAAACGATCGTTTTCTCTTGTTTAGTTGAAACGTGAGTAGCACCAGAATACGTACAAAAGTTGTTGTGGAGCATGTCTTAAGGGAAAGGAAATTTGAGTAGGAAACTCTGTTTCCACTGCGACTGCCAGTACGCGCAATAAAACCTCAGTAAAATAATAAAAACCAGTAAAACTGGCTAGTATGTCCGAACGAACAGAATAATGGTTCAGTTTGAGCTGTGTGGACTCGGCCACTGAATCTGGTTGTGGATATCACTGAGAAGCAGCGACATTTCGTTCTTTGCAATCTTGACTATATATGGCACTTGCGTCTTTCCCAAACACTGTAATTGTTTATAGCCATTGGAAACTATAGGAGCATCTTACCAGGGCCAGGGAACATTCTCATCATTTTTCAAATTGTGAATATAATGCTAATAATGTCATTCAATTATAACTGTATATATCTGAACAAAATAATCCATGTATACCTCCAAGGGATTGTTTATCCAACGAAGCCGTATTTAACACACCTTACCATTTAGCAATACCTCAGGTTACCGCGACTGATCCTTCTTTTTTTTTTCTATTGAAAAACGCCTTGGGATATTTGTGGGAGAAATTGTTAGTGTGTATGTTGTGAGTTCAGGGGCGGCAGGTGGTCTAAGTTTGGATGTGCATCCCCCCCATGCTTGCTAGTCTAACAGTTTAAGCCCAGTAATACAGATTTAAAAAATTGTTCTAGTTTCATTGGGAGTGGGCCCATTAGCCTTTCCACCACTGAGCAAAATCTGGCCCAAAAGTTGGTTGTCTTTTTAAGTGCCTTTATGCGTCTCAAGGTAAAGGTTTTCAAAAGCATTGTTTGCCATATAGCAGGAAACTCCCTGAATGGCCTGGCAAATAGGAGACAGCCTCTCCACTGACTGTGTTTTGTTTTGCCTTGGCAATCCCACAGTGTTATGTTACCAGGTCAATAGTAACTTTTCAGCTAGGCACCCCTCAATCATCCGCCATTGGCTCGGCGCCAGTTCCACCCACAAGGTGTTCATCTAGTTACACTTGGTTTAATTCCGCCGAGGAACGGGCCCTGTTTCAGACCTGCCATTTGGCCTGGGTGTTATGCCTGGTGGGGGTATAAACCTGAGGAATGTGTGGAAGAAGACCACACAGTAGGAGAGAGACTCCAGTTAGTCCTAGACAGACCTCCCTGGCCTTTCACCCTCTCTTCCTGGCCAGCTCCTACCCCATTGTGAAATGTGAGGAATACAGGCCCTGCAACACAGTCCTTTACCCCCTGTGCAGAGCAACTCTGACAGGATCAGTGAAGTCCTACAGTGAGGCGTAACAAGAGCATTGGTGCCAACACTGGTGTACAGTGTTGGGGTTTCCTCCAGGTTTCGACAGGTTAATTCTATAGAATACAATAAAGATTCCTTTCCTCCCACCCGGAAGGCTTACATCTCCCCAAAGCAGAATTTCGTACCTTAAACCCCCTTCAACTTCAGCACATAACTGGAATTTCTGGCCTACTGCGTCAGGAAAGAGCAACCCACTCCAGGAACCGTCCTGCAAATGCATGCTTTTACACAGATGCACGTGTAAGTTCCGATTGGTTTCTTTTGCGACTGCTTAATTTATTAAATTAGATCGTTTATCTTATGAAATGATGTAGGTTGGGACAACCTGCTAATTGTATATAAAAAGTTTTTAATTATTAATGGGCGGTTTTAAAAAACAAAACTATTAAATACTGCTATCTATAGGGCTATTAGTAATACATTCTAGTTTAAAGTAAACTCTGTATTATACAATGAGCTCAAGATGTTGTTTGCATTTATTACAAATTACAGAAGAAAATATAAGAAGTTAAACACCCCTGATAACCAAAAGCAATTAGACCCCACTCTTTTTCATTGTCCTCTTTACGATTCTGAGAACCTAGCATTAAACATTTGAAGTTTCCTCAATGTGAAGGACAGATTAAGTTTCCCCTATTCATTGAGCAGGTCAGGATTGTGTCTCACATAGGATCTGGAGTGCAGATAATTTATACTAGCCTGTATTGTAACCGAGTAACCTGTACTCCGGCGCAGTTTGTCATTAATCCTGTGAGACCCTGTAGTGTGATGGGGTAGCATCTACTTCTCTGCTCTTTGGTATTGACGTGCTGAGTTTGGCCTCAGTTTCATGGTAAAATACAGAACTGTATTAGTACTCCAGAGTGCGCTAATTTAAGACCATCTACAAATACACCTGCAAATAATTAGCAGTTACTATTTCTTCACCGCTTGCCCGCCAAACTGGTACAAATCAATATAATCTTTAGACTTTTGTTGCAAACTTTTCGTTTCATCAAGCGGAAGCCTCCTGCATTTAACAAAAAAATTCTGGATCACAGAAGGGAAAACCTCTCACACTACCATTTAAACAAACGTGGATCGAAGGTAGATTCCGTTTGGACCGATTCAGAGGGCCTTTTGGACAGTTATTGGGAAACCTGATCTTCCACACGCCTCCTTCTCACGTGACACACTTTCGCCACATGCCCAGTTGATCTGAATGCTGTAACCTCTAGAGTCTCCTCAAATCCCAGTGGGTTCACCCGGGTGACCTGAGGTCACTGATCTTAATGGGGAGGTCATTTCTAAACTGCACCACATAAACACGGGAGATGAGGTGCTCCTCACAGACCAGGGAGTCAAAGAACGCAAGTTTTTTGCTTGCTGTGATGGGTTTGTTTTCCCAGTTTGTCATCTTTTATATGCAGGAAGCCAGTTGACGCGGTACACTTGATCCAGTTTCCATAAACACGGGGGCCACTAAAACACTCTAGAAGAACAGAAATGTAGATTTAAAAAATATGTTACTCATTAACATGGCAATAACATGTTTGCACCTGGCGTTTAATGACTTATCTCAGTTTCCTCTCCCACTGCAGACTTAGACAACATGTTGTCTGCTGTACAGAGCCGAAACGCTGGTGTTCCTACAGAGTATAAGTGTTGTGTATGTATGGACACCCTGCTGCACAAAGCCAAAAATTCCCATTCCTACTGATTGTGTGTGGTGTGCCTGTGTATAGGCGCTGCTGCACAGTGCTAATGTGCTATATGTGTCACATATAGCATATTTCTAAGAAAGGTACCAGTAAACAGCTCACGCAGCCGACAACATAGCCGATTGTAAACAAATCAGAGCCGAACCAGCAGCTCCCTGTCTAGTAATTAGTTTTGTTAGAAGCAGGATAAGCTGATCATTGTGGTAGCATGTTAAGGGCTTCTCTGAATGCTCCTGATCATTACCTCTCCATAGAGTTAATCTATCCTGACAAGCAGGCAGAGGGATACAGACGGCCTCCTTATTAAGTTTCTGGGAGCCGCCATGTTGAGCAGTGCCCCCCCACCACAGGACACGCCGACTCCGTTGCCCAGGCTAATTTTTAAATCCAATTTCTCCCTGTGACTCCAATTACCTGGTCTCCAGCACTGAGCGCTCACACACGGGCAGTTTTGGACAAGCACAAAGCTCCGCCGTGCTTTTCCCCCTGTCCATCATTCAGTCAAATTTGCTTCTGTTTTTCAGACAGTGCTTTCTTTGGTTCAACTTGCTGGGTTGTTTTTGTTTGGTCCGTTCTTGGGTTTTGCTTAGGACAGACCAGGTGAATTAGAGTGTATATCAATTGTTAGTGTGTGTGTGTGGGGGGGGGGGGGGGGGTAGTGTGGGTTTGT
>JAOYSI010000011.1:2571046-2587741 GCA_025775065.1 Hiodon alosoides | reverse complement strand
AGCAGTATATATATATATATATATATATATATATATATATATATATATGTAATACAGTTCATTCAACTCATTTGAATACTCCTGACATGGGTTTAACCCTAGACTTGCACAAGGCTGCCCAAACACACATAGCTCGGTTTACTGGTTCGTTGCGCTCACACAGGAGTTTCTATGGCCCATCCGTCTTATCAGGTTACCACTCCTACTTACTTTTCTCCATTGTTTGGCCTTTCGACCACACAGTAGACACATTATTTTAAAATTATACTGAAGTTCTTTCCACAAATCTGAATTTTGCAATTCTCTCTGTTTTGTTCCAGATGATCAAGACAGTTTTATAGTCGATCCATACCCCCACACCCCAAAGCCAGGATAGAGAGGCTCTGTGAATGTCGTCTGGACTTTGTGTATGAGGGACATAGTATCAGAGACACTGTAGAAGGACAGAGTTCCGGCCCTGTGATCCAAGTACACTCCTATTCTGGAGGAGACGGCCGCAGGTATTTTGGTGCTGACATTATTGTGCAGAAAGGAGAATCTGGATTCTGAGCAGTACAGACTCCAGGACTTGTCATTCCACCCAAAACTGCAGTCATTCCTATTTCCCTTCCTGTTGATTCCTCGGTATGACACGGCCACATCAGTCTCGCTGCCCCGCCACTCCACCTCCCAGTAAAAACGGGCCCCGGTCAGCCCTTCTCTGCACAGCACTTGCTGCCAGTGGTCAAATCTCTCTGGGTGAGGGGGGCATGACAGGGTCTCACTCCTCATGGTCACCTCTGTGTTCCCCTTAGACAGAGAGAGACTCTTGTGGGCTGATTTTGGGTCCAAGGTAAGTTGGCAGGAATCTGAAGGGAGGCAACAATAAAAAAAAAACACTCTAAAGAGGCTTATTTCATTTCTAAGATAAACAATTATTACTGATGGTTGTTGGGACATGGAGTTCTTTAAAACAAAAATCACAAGAGAAGAGTGGATTTTCATTACCAGTCATCTCACAATCTATGACAACCTTTTGTCGTTATAACATTTTGACATTTAGCGATCAGCTTAACTGTGAAATGTTACACTTTTGCATTGTGTGACAGTTTGAGATCAGAATATGAAGTTCAACATCATATCTTTTTTCTATTTGTTTGTAATAAAAATAGCACTGCACTTTTCCAGATCATAATCTATACAATGGTGGGTGTGTTGAAGTGATAATAACCTCTTGTGTAATCACAAGATATCATTCAATGACAAAATGTCACTATCCAAACACGCTCTTCTATTGACTATTAAAATTCCTCTTCGACATTCTGCGTGGAATGGAGACGGTCTGCTTATGTAATTTTACTCCCAGTTGTTACCAGCCTTTACGTTATTCCATTAATATTTATCCATATATCTTATTCCTACTAATATACAATTTTATTTTATTTTACATTATTCTTTATTTGCAGGGGCATCCTTTTTGGAATTGCACAGAAAATGAGCAATAGCAGTATGGGTTGTAAACATCTTGTGGGTTTTCTATTTTGGTTTTATGGAGCCAATGTACCACTCAAATCAGCTTCTGCCATCTTCAGTTTACATACATGCACAGATGCTGACAATGGTTTAAATTAAAAATCTCTTGTGTAAGAACCAAGTTAACCTGACTCACATTGCAAGAAATCTTCTCTGCTCCTGGGCTCTGCAGCTTGTAGAATATTAACATCATTGACTATGGAAACAGAAATAGAAAAGATGAAATTGAGACACAAAAGTCCACATGCAGCGTTAGTTCTCAAATGAAGAGGGATTTTTAAACTTATACACAGGAATGACTGGGGTGATGCAGTAAAGTCTCTTTTCACCTGCTGTGTTTGTTGACTTACACAGTACTTTCTAAAAAATGTTGTGGTTGATTGATAATGTGCCTCAACCAACGATTCTCAACCAACCTTTTGCAGAGATCTTGACCAATTCCACCTTCAGAACATCCTCTAGATGGGCTTTCATTTCAGAGACAGCTTTTCGGGCAGGAGTAAAAGAGAAACGTGGGTTGACGCTAAAGTTGGCTATGTCCTCATATCCAGAAGGTGCCCCGAGAGACTGCCAGCTCTATACATAAAAGTAGAGGCACGGGGAGAGGAAGAACATCTTTGCAGTCAGACTAAATTAAGAATGAATTCCACAGGAGGTCTCTGCTTGAGGAGAGCCCCCATCTGTGCCACAGACTGTGAGATAGCTAGTCGTGTTACCTGAAGGAAATGGATGTGATCGTCCGTGTGTGAGAGCTGCTCCAGCTCAGTGTGTCTCCTCCGCAGCTCAGCGATCTCCTGCTCCAGTCGCTCCAGGAGGCCTTCTGCCTGAGACACCATAGCCTTCTCCTGAGCTTTGATCAGCTCTCTCACCTCAAACTGCCATCTCTCAATGGAGCGGATGAGATCGGTGAACATCAGCTGGCTCTCGTCGGCTGCCGTCTGTGCAGAATGCTATTAGGAGACACTTAGATTGAATGGGAATGGTCAACGTACACAAGGCACGATGGAGCCAAGAGGCAAGAGAAAATGACTCTGTACTCCTCACTGCTGATTGAAGGGGAACCCCTACTGATCCACAGCCAGTCTCAGTTGAGCACCCACCTTGAGTGACTCCACAGCCTGTCTCAGATCCTGCCACTTCTTCACTCTACCCTGGATCTTTTGCTGGGACTTCTTCAATGTTGTCCCTAGCTGCTTCTATGGAATGGTAAAATTGATTTCATCCATAAAAATACTATAGAATTAATAACACTTAAATAAAACGTATTCTTTTTCATTTCAGCTTTAGGGTTTTAACATAATTCCTACTGCAGGCAGATTTGCATTTTAAAAGTCCGCTTAAGATAAAAAACAAACGATATCACACCGTTGACTGAATATAAATAGAGAAATTGTTCAATCAATACAGGGTTAGTGCAATCGATGGATAATAACGACGCCGTGCTTAAAAATCCCACTTAAATTCGGCATTTGAAATCACAGACCACTGTGACCCTGTCATCGAAGCGTCACCGGGAGTCAGACAGAACAAAGTTTTGGGCTCTACCTGCTTCTCAGCTCTTTCTGCTCCAGCGAAAACTGTATCGTGGCTTCTGTGGTCCTCCATCACGCACACTGAACAAATGCACTGCTGATCAGTCCGGCAGTACACCTCCAGCAGCTTGTCGTGTTGTGAGCAGATCTTGTCCTGCAGTTGTCCAGAGGCATTCACCAATTTGTGCTTCATGAAAGCAGGATATTCGTAGTGAGTCTGAAGGTGGGATTCACAATAGGAGGCCAGGCACGACAGACAGGACTTGACAGCTTTTTTTTTTCTCTCAGTGCAGAAATCGCAGGCCACTTCTCCGGGACCAGTTTTGTAGTGGCCAGCAGAATCAGACTTCCTGGGTTTTCTTGTTGTGCTGTGGTAATCCTGATCTCGCTTGATACTGGCTTTAGACATTTTTCAGTGCGAATGGACGGCGATCCTTGGGAAGAGAGATGGTGAATCCGAGAGTAAATGAAACTGAACCTGTCTGGAACAATGTGTACGAGAATGTAAGTTATGTCAGGACTCCAGGTAAAACCAGAACTCCCTGTTACATGAGCAACAGTGAGGAGGAGTGGTATCGACAAGGAGGGAGTTTCCAATCGTGAGGAAGGGGAAGATAAGAGAAAAGTGGGAGGAAAACTATGTAAGCAGTCCAGTAGATCATGATATAGAACTGCCATGGATGAGGGAAGGAAATGGAAAACAATTAAAGAAAACACGGTAATTCCCATTATCTTTAGTCCATCCACAGACAGAATCAATCCAGAGACAGTGGACCACTGGAAAAACAGTCCACACAGCAAAACCATTTTGTATATAGCTGAAAAATGTATATACTGTAAAGGGTACCAAAGACGATATTTTAAACAGAAGGGGAGGAATCTGAGCATATTCTTATAAGTTCTTGTTTTACCAAAATTTTCCATGTACCCGTCCTACACTGGATAAAGTGTCCAGATTCAGATTTCATACTGGTGGTGGTCTAACATCATAGCCCACCACTAACTGGGAACATGCATATTTTAAAGCCAGTTGTAGCAGAGACCAGATACTCAATCAACATAATATCATGACTGGTACTCAATCTACAAAAGACATGATAGATATGACCTTCTAAACACAACAGGACTCGAAACCTGTTCATTCTTTGACAAAATTACCATTGTCATTATAGAGTCTAGACCTGTTGTCAAGGATGGAATTTTCCTCTATATTCCTACATTTCACTCAAACCACCACCATCACAAGCCCGCTCGCTACTGTATCCTCATTTCACACAGAACTCACCATTTTTTCCAGAAGTAGAGGAGGTTAACCACAATTCTTGCATTTAACCTGAGCGTGACTTGCTTACCCTCTGAGAGCAGGCATTTGCCAACTCCTTCGCACCTTTGTTATCCAAGTTAAACCCTTCTACAATATCACAAAGGAAATGTTTTCCAAACAAAATATGCAAATTACTTTTGGATTGTAATCCAATAACAATGTCTGATACTACACATTTTACATTTATATTTTTGTTGCTTAGCAGAAGGTTTTATTGAAAACGACTTACAGAGCTTACAGTTTCTGCATCCATCCATTAATACAGCTGGATATTTTACTGAATTAGGTGAATAGTCTTGAATTGAGGCTGGCCACAATTGCATTTTCCCTTGACTTTGAGCAACAAATTTATCCATATCTTGCTTCATTCATGACCGGGCCAAAATTTCGGACACCAAATGCTACGGATGCTTATGTGCCCGACTTATTCCTAAATAGGCATCATCAGCTTTAGATGGTCCCATTTATATGCCATTTGGTTTTTTGCTGTGACAGAATTACAGCAGTCTTTCAAAAACAATGCCGCATAAAATTAATAATGTAATGGTTTTCTTTAGACTGAGAGAACATTTTCCTTTTTTGTTATCAGTGCGGCCGAGAAACCTCGCAAAAATCATATAGGCCTACTTGTTTCGCGGAAGCATCCAGTTTTCGCGATATATGTGCATTTACAAGCCTATTGATAGGCTTAATAGAAGACACAACATTTATAACAAAAGAAAGAAAAAGAAAAGCTCGACGTGGTAGGATTATGGGTAGGGTATATGTCAGGCGTCCTCTGACAGTTATGTACACCATCCAGTTCGCCTATTTATTCTTCATCAGAGACAGGAAAATACTGGACGATCCATTCCTCTCGCCCGCACGGAATACATAAATAGGTTACGCACACATAAAATAATTCGTTTTAACTTAAACTTACAAAGATGGATATGGAAGATGAATTCCTAGTAAATCACTTATGCATTATGTTTTTTTTTAAATAATAAATCGTTTATTGAAACACATTTGAACTACATATCCAATGGATTAGAATGCTTCCAAAAAAAAAACGGACAGGGATCAAAGTTAAAATAATAATACCGGACAGTCCGGTAAAATGGCAACCCAATATCCTGTCTTCGCGAAAAAAACACATTTCAATGCATAAGGCAGGGTCTATGTAGGATAACTATTTAAAAGGGTAGACTGGAACGAAGATGGTACCTTCATAGATGGTCCTGCAAATGGCTGCTAATATCAACTGAAACATATTTCGCACTGGCACTGGGCAAATTTAAAGCCAACTGCAACGAACATTGGAGGTGTCCTCTCCTCATGGGATATACAATCAGGATAAAAGTAAACATTTTTATATAAAACAAATATAACCAATTCAGGACTAACTAGGGTCGAGAGCGAATTCGTTGCTCCTAAAATGTTTCAATTGAGTTCGCAGACTGTAGTGAACTGGGATGATCCTGTGATCAAGTAGGCCCGTATATAACAGTGAGATTTTAATTAGGGGATATTAAATTCGCCTGCATTGGGCAATTAGTAACTTTAAAATAAGTTATATTTTCCTGTAGGCTAAATCCTCATAGACATAGGAATTTCTCATTTGTAAATTAGATTTTGACTATGCATAAAATCGAATTTAAGACGTAAGACGTTGTTTGTGGCAATGGGAGGTATTAATGTAATCAACGAAATGGCATGACAACTTTCATATTGCCCAGATTTAAGGTAGCAAGATTAAACATGCGCACCCGATTCTTCCTGCAACGAAAGTTCCGCCGGTTTTGATTAATCCGATTGTATTTCTCGTAACACTTTGGTATGGTCATAGTTTCAACCATGTGAAACGCCCGCTATTCCTCAGAGGTGACTGAAAAGCTTAAATCGCGTCGCTAACATCTCCAAGATTAATGGTAGATCATTTCATTCGTCATGGGAGACGGGAAAGAACACAAAAATGTTTTCTCTTCGATAAGAATTTCGTCAAACAGCCTCCCAAATGTTCATGGTATATTACGAATGCCAAATCATTGGGCGAGTTGCCTCTAAATCAGCGCAATATATGACAATACAATGATGTGACTGCCGAAGTGCTGAAGTTTTAAAAATCTTATTGCTGCTATTCAGTGATGGGTGGCAGGGAGAAGACAACCGGGCAGACGCTGATAACAGGAGGAAGCCGGACACAGTGCAGAGGCGGTTCTTCCTTCAGACAGTAAAGGTCAGTGAGTCTCCCTACAACAACAATCCATCCTGCCAGTGGCCTCTGTTCCACCTGGCTGTGGCAAGCAAGCTTACTTGTTTCTATAGACATCTCGGTGGGGAGGAGGTGGCCAAGCAAGACGCTGCCAGAAGCAGGCCTCAGTGAGAGTGGCGTCACCCAGTTGCACAAGCTGTTTGTGCGCTGTGTTTATTGGGTTTTTTTTGTTTTGTTTTTCTGTGATCTCGGCCTATTTGGACGCTATCAGCCGAGACACTGAATGTTATTGTTTTCTTTTGTTCTGTGTGTTTGTGTCATGTCTTGTGTGTCTGCACGTTTTATTTTTTTGTTGCATTGGCAGTGTGCTCTATTCACCTTATTTAATCGTGAGCGTAACAGCTGGTTGCAGCTCTTGTAAAGGGCATCTTGGGGGGTCAGGTGGGAGAGCAGAGTGATACATCATTCTGAGAGCCGTCGTAGGGCAAGAATATGACACTAATTCATTTACTATTTTAAATGAAGATTTCTGTAATAATTTGTGAAATCTTACTCATGTCTTTTCTTCTGGGGCTGGTGGGTGGATCTGAACCGGGACGTAGGCCACGTGGGCGCCCCATCACATGGACTTAATAGCAGAGCATATTTTTTGCCAAGGGCAAACATTTTACAATTGAATACTTTCATAAACACGTTACAGAAGAAAAGGGGAGACGTGGATCAGCATGGGGTGGTGGATACTGGCCTGTTTTTTGTTCTGTTAACAGGTCATTAATATCTGTCGTACCATTGAGGAAAAGGGTGCTTAATTTGAACTGGTTGAGTAAATATTACTTTAAATACATTGACTGGATGTAAAATATGTATAAGAGCATCTGCTAAGAAAATGAAGAGCAAAAAATGTCTAAACTAAATAACAACTATTGTTTCCATAAAGAAAATCTGGAGACAGTTTTGCATTTACATGCTTTGTCCAAAATAAAAACACTATATTTTCATACATCGTATGCAAATTTAAAGTTCTTTTAAATTTAGAAATACATCTGTTATTTCTAAATTGTTTTTTGGGTTGGCGGTTGCTAAAGCCTGTATTTCGTATACCTCCGGATCTATAGGAGGCAGCCGTGGGTTGAAATGGCATATCGCTTGTAATAAAGCCTTCGCCTGAGCACGTCAACGTTGTTGGCACCAGTAGATCAGTGGCGCCAGCACAACACATAGAAGAAGACCGAAGACGGAGGGCAGGCGGAGAACTTGGAAAAAGTCGACACGAGTGCATAACCTGAGAATTTACTTCGTCAACAAACACAGACAGGGGGAAATAATCCACGTCTACACGGGTAATTAGCTAGTAAATTGCGATACTTACGCCCGCTCGACTGGTCTTTGAGTGCCTGTGTTTGGTGGTTAGCTTGCGTGTTATCTTAGGCTTTAAACGAGAAGCTAACCCCTTTTACCAAAGTTTTGTTTACGTTACATTTGCAATCTATATAGCTAATCGGCTACGAGCAAGACTCGTCAGTGTTAGTTGGGAGCTTTTCGTGTGCTGGACGCAAGATATGGGATCGCATTTGTTGGGCGGTGATCGCAACGTCAGAATGGTTTTTGTCTGCTAATCTAGCTGACTGGCTAGGTAGCAGTAGGCCGTGACGGTGTGGGTAGAAAATCTGCTAAAACGAATTTGTTTTGCTACACGCTAGGTTCGTTTATTCGAAGCATGCTAGCCGTGCTTCATTAGATAATGAATTCAATTTAACATTGTAAATTTTCAGCAACTGTTCGGCTTGGTCTGATATCAATCTGGCTAACCATAGCTACAGAATTAGGAAGGCGCATTGATGATTATATAAGATGGGGCCGCCTTTCCCGGGCTTTTCCTCTTGCTATCGGTAAGGGGTAGCCTTGCATCCGGACCCCTTATTCGCTTGATTTGACCCGTTCCTGGTCGCTTAATTTTAAGATGTATTAAATGCTTCCCGTTATTCATGCATGAGAACATTTTAGGTGGTGTTCCAAATAGCACCACCAAAATGCGCTTTCAAGGGCGGAAGTTGGTGGCGGCCATCTTAGGGTAGCTCGAAACCGAAGGGAGGAGGGCATAAGATGCCTGCTTCGCGAGGCCTATTGTAAATCCGTGGCCCTAATACCCCGATTTCTGTTTTACTTCAACGTAATGTAGGTCGCTTGTATTTTAAATGTTGAGGAAATGCATTTGAACCCTTGGTGTTTTTAATGTCGCCATATCGTGTTCGATTACGGTAGCTTCCCTAAAATATTTGACATCAATTTGTTTATACAAAGGTTAGAAATGTGTAGAACCTTTACATTTGTTATACATTATTATTTCAGTATCGCGACAAAATGTTTTCCCGTTGCTTGAATGATGAACGTATTGGGTGCTCCGCGAAAGTCCATTCATCAGCAAACCTAACCTTATTCGCTTATTTGATATGCTTAGGTACGGTAAAAGGCCTGCGTCGTCATTTTTGCCGGCAATACATTTTAAAATAGAAACCGTAAACAATATTTGAGAGAAGCGTTTGTTCAATTTTACAGAAAGTAGTCCTGAAAGTTTTTTTTTTTTTACTTCTACGCTTGTGAGTAATTACTTGGCTCAAACATATTTAAAGCGCATTTTTTACACCGCCTGGTGATTTAAAACAAAATCCAGTTCCGTTGGATTAATACGACGCGGGGGCTATCTAAAGCTTCGGGACATAACAGATCTGTACAGCTCAATTTACTAGGCCTTAAACCGTGGTGTCTGTTTCCTGGGTCTCATTTTGAGCTGGGTGGAACTGGAGTACCGCGCGACCGCCCCGCATACTACGTTTTCGCCCCAAGAAAGCAAGTGTGGAGACGGTGCAGTTGGTACTCAAATGGTACACGATAGAATAAGTTGCACGTACTAATCTCGGTGACATCTTGTGTCGTAGTTTTGTCATTGGTACTTGCTGGGTAAAATTTTAAATTAGTGGTTTATTTTTTTATTTTTTTACAGGAGTTAACTTGTCGGACGAGAACCTCTAACTTGATAAATTGTATATATTGCTTGTAAGGCGATGGTCGGAATCGCTTTATCGATATATAAGTTAAAATGTTTTAATTAAATTCCGCAATAAACTCAATGCGTTCTCGTAATTGCGTTGCATTCAATATACAAACCGAAACCAAGTACTTTACGATTTTAAGCGGGGCGTTTGGTTTGATAACTTTTTGTAGTCTCTGAGGGCTATTGAAATATAATTGCTACTTTTACAATCGATGCTTTTGCTTTGTTCATGTATGAAGTAGTGTTTTCCTGTTTCAGCATTGAATCAGTACGAACAGAAGCCCAAAAAGCAGACTTAAAATAGCGTAGACAGTTTCCACCAGGTGGCAGTGTGTTTGAATGTGGGAATCGGCTGTAACATCCTGCAGTTTCTATGACTGCTACATGATGGCGACAAATGGTCGTTTTCAACTTGTTTTTTTGGGTTTGTAAGTCGGATGATGTCTGGTATTGGTCTGTGGGACTTTTCTCTATTCACTGGCCTTTTAAATTCCACTAGGCTCTAAGCTACCATTGGGAACCATTTCTTTAGTTTTTGGCTTTTGGTGGCTGGTTGTTTCTATTTGGTTTGGTTTGATAATGTCTCCAAATCACACAGCCATGGTTGCACTAGTCAAATTTCGTGCTGTTTTAAATGCATAATTTGAATTTCTATGATCAGGGTGCCTTTTACTATGTTGAGCTGTACAACTGGGATTGTTAGACGTGCAGTGCTTTTGGCTTAGTTTTCAGCATAAAATTTCAGTTTGAGTAATATGGGCTTCATGGACCTCATTTTAAGAACTTTCTGTAAAATATACTCGCTTTGTTTTGGTCGGCGATATTAAGTAGTTGTAGTTTTTACTCCCAATATTTGAGGATGGTGACTTTCTTACATTTTTTAGTTCGCAGATGGCTTTCCGTTGCTTTGATATGCATTTTGGCTTTTCTAGAACATGAGTCATGGGTGGTATCCATTTTTATCGATCTTTGATTTAGCAAATCAGAGGTCTTCATCCTTTGTCTTATTTTCTTTCCCAGGAGCAGCAGCCCGTGACTGAAGGTGACGCCAATCTTGAAGTAGCGGGAGAGGAGGGCCCCGGGGCCACATCACGTTGTCAGAGAATCCCAGCTCCCAAAGCGGGCGGGGCCAGATCAGGCAGAGATGGAGGTGGTTATCATGGAGTCAGAGACTGACTGTGACGCGCCCGGGCTCGACACGTTGGGCTCGGAGTGCGTCATACCACACAGCCAGGTCACAGAGGTGCACTACACGTCGGGGTCGGAGATCATGGGACTGGGTGAGAAGGGAGATCATGACCTGGGTTCCATCCACGGCGCCGATCTGGCCAAGATACAGGGCCTCGGTGGCGCAGGACTGGTCTCTGTGCCCTGTGTGGAGGCTGACCAGATCATAACAGAGACTGACCATGACTACACCAAGGCCGATCATTCTGACCTGCAGTGCTTTGGCTCCGCGGAGATGAACACCCAAATCAAGTGCGTGGCCAACGAAGCCCTGTTGGGCGCCCTCATTAAGAGCGAGATGGTCGAGGCTCAGACGGAACACACCATCAAGACCGAGCCGCAGGATTGCACAGAAGAGCTGGCTGAGGAGTGCGAGAACGGCGTTGTGATCGAGACCCAAAGACTGATATGCAATTACTGCGGCGAGCTCTTCGACACGGCGTCGGACCTGCACCAGCACTTTGAGATCCACAAAGCGGCCGCCCCCTACAGCTGCATCCAGTGCGGCGAGTGCTTCGCCGTCGACTCCAGCCTGAAGGAGCACCAGAAGATTCACCTGAAGGAGAAGCCGTACGGCAGCACCGGGATCGAGGTGGTGGGCAAGGGCTGCCTGGACGCGTTCAGCCTGAAGCCCCACGCCATCATCCACGCCGGCGACAAGCCGCACCGCTGCTCCGAGTGCGGCAAGAGCTTCGCCGCGGCCATCACCCTGCGGGAGCACATGAAGATGCACTCGGACGACAAGCCGTACAAGTGCGCGCAGTGTCGGAAGAGCTTCATCCGGCGGCGGCACCTGAAGAAGCACCAGGAGGTCCACGCGCGCGAGAAGCCCTACATCTGCGCCCAGTGCGGGAAGGGCTTCGCCTCCCCCTCCAGCCTGAAGAAGCACCAGCGGATCCACGCCAGCGACAAGCCGCACCGCTGCGGCCAGTGCGGCAAGTGCTTCGCCGCCGCCGCCACCCTCAAGGAGCACCAGCGGGTCCACGCCGGCGAGAAGCCGTACAAGTGCAACCAGTGCCGGAAGAGCTTTGTGCGCCGGCGCCACCTGAAAAAGCACCAGCAGGTCCACTCGGGCGGGAAGCCGTACAGCTGCACCCAGTGCGACAAGAGTTTCAATCACTCCTCCTCCCTGTCGAGGCACCACAGGGTTCACATAGATGAAAAGATGTATCGCTGCACCCAGACCGGGGACAGCTTCACTTTCGGCTCGAGAATGCTTTCAAAGCCATATAGCTGCAACCATTGTGAAAAAAGTTTCAATCACTCGTCCTCCTTATCCAGGCACCAAAGAACTCACTCGGATGGGAAAACGTACGACTGTAGCCACTGCGGCAAGACATTCATCCATTCGTCATCTTTGTACAGACACCAACGAGTTCACTTAGACGTGAAACCCACGTTCACGGCCCCTCCGCCCGCCAAGGGCTTCTCTCATACCACCATATTGAAACACGAGCGAATTCTTACAAGCGAGAAACCGTACAGGTGTTCTCAGTGTGGGAAGGGTTTCAATCATTCGTCCTCTTTGTCGAGACACCACAGGGTCCACACAGCGTAAAATGCAGGTCTATCTGCCCCTCAGTAAGTTGATGAATTGGTTTTTAGTAATGGTCCTACTGTAAAAACGACAAACTATTCCAGGTGTACATACAACCGCACCCAATGACGTGAAATATTTTAGATTTTTAAGATCGGTTAATTCATTTGGGCCATTCAGTTGTACTCGGCGTTGAACGAACTAACCTTTTGCTGACAGCTTTGCTGTAAACAAAATAAAATAAAATAAAAAATGTAGTATTTCAAAGGTAAATGCTATGAATCAAATGCCAACCTAGGAAGAGAATTTAACCCGGACACCAGTCTGTTAAATGCAGTCAGCAATTGCGGAATTTTTTTGCTGTGTAAAATATATTGATGAGGCAGGATATCCAACGGGAAGACGTTCCAGTTGGCATTGTAGTATATGGGTCAGTCATTTTCTGTCAAGGATATGAAAGACCTACCCTTGTTACTAAGCATTTTAAGGAGTTCTCAAACATTTTCATGGTTGCAGCAGGTAAGCATTTGTCATTGAATGACCTGCTTTTCTTGGCGCGTTCTATGCAGAATTGTTAATAGTTAAGTCCAATGTAAATATTTTCTGACTTAGGTGTGCGTTTTTTTTCCTTTTTCTTTCTGTATTTGCCTGGGTTATTCAGTTCAAGACCTAGGCAGTCTCATCTAGTTTAATGCGCAGTTTTTCTCAGACAGGGAGAGCACCATGGTTACCTTAACGACTCGAGAGCTGTCAGCAAAGGATTAACACTCCCGTTCAGGCAGACTGAGGAAGTGTCCATTTTGGGAAGGGGTTCACTAAATCGGCTCCTTTAAAACTGGAGAGTCCATCACGAAGCCACGCTCGGAACACGCTTAAAGCTGCAGAATCTGCGCCAGAACTGGTTAGAGTGGAGTCACACAGCTCATCACCTGCAACATACTGGACCAATCCTGGCGGTTCCAGCTCGGTCTAAACCAAAATAGTGAGCCAAAAACAGATCACGAGTCGGTGTGCGTCTTTCCCACTACGCTTACGCAATTTTCAAATATTCTGGCATGGTCAAAATTACAATATTTAAAATAAAAAAGTGGGGGGGGATAGGTTTCATGGTTCGCATTCTGAATACTCCTACAAAAGCAGTTCTAGCCGTTTGTCTAGTACTGCAATACCAAATGTATATTAACAATATGTGATTGTGCATATTAACACATATTCAAAATATTCCTTGCTATTGCTTTGGAAACGAATTGAATTAGCATTGTATAGTATATAGTTAACATTTATTCCGAATACATTCTACAAGCTATCCAATTTGACTGTGTAATAGATTGTAGTGTATACTTATCAAGACAAACATAGTATAGCTTGCGTTTACTGATGAGACCTTAGGATTCTTTCTAATGTTCAAAATTCCATTGGTTTGTGCTTTCTACTTACTGTTCTGTGTATGACAAATTCTTTTACAGACTGTATTTTTAGAACATGGTTTGGATTATTGGAAAGGGAAATGATCGGAATATTGTTTTTATGGGAGTGAACGTTATATTGATTTCTGTTTAGAATCCTTTTTTTTTTGGGATAACAATTGTGCTTCACGTAGCATAGGCTTATTCATTGTGTTAGATATAGGTGCCTTACTGCATGCTGTGTAGAAATGTATGCTGAGCTGTTAATGAAAATATTTGTAAGGTTTTGGCAATTGCTCCTTTTGTTCCTAAACATACTAACCCATGTTTTAATTTGAATTCATTGATATTTTTTTGGTTTGGCTTCTATGTATATGAATATACATTTTCGATATGTTACCGTCTTTTAATTTCTGTCTGATTGGCCTCAGTGTAGATAATTAGAAGCTAGAATAAGTTACAATTTGATTGATCCATAATTTGCTAGGTCTCTGCGTAGATGGAGGCTTAACACTGTTCCAGCTGTCTCCCAATCTTTGTTGAGTGGCACATATATGGATAAATAAAGGTTGTTGACTGTCTACCTTCTGGGTTTTAATTATTTTATACAAGAGGATATATATACATTCCTGTTGAGCAGTAACGTTTTGTCCTTGTTTTTTAAAAATGGAGCTATTCTATTTGACTAATGCAAGTAAGATGGATAATGTGTTAAAAAAAAAATTCTTAATGCTTGATAAAAGTTTACAGTAGGATACTTAACATGCAAGATCCATGTTAATGTGAAGGTTAATTTTGCAGCAGACTCCATGGCCCAAAAACGCTAAGTACGGAACATGAAAGCAATAGGTGCAGTAATGTGTCATCTGGATGAAAAGCCAACGGCAAGCGTCTAGGGCAACTTCCTGTTGCTAAAATCAATTCTGGTATCAACCTTTATTGTTTGATATCCGTTTTCTGTAAATATTTTTCACTGCCGTTTGTCCGTAATATCACGTAAGAACTAATTTTATAAAAAATCCTCAGTGTATTAACGGGCTTGAATATTTCTTTGGGTTTTTACATCCGCGGCTCCAGTGAAAGGGCTCTTGTTTCATTAAACTAGTGTCGACTCCTTTAATTCAGTGACATGTATGGACAGTTCTGTCTGTAGTGGGTTCAGACCGGTCAGTGTAGTTTAATTCTGGGACATTAAATGTTTAGAGTGGTGGGGAAAGGCTGAATCACTGCTTAATTTTATAGCTAACATTTGGCTTGTCAGTTGTGAAATTCATCCTGTTACATTTGGGTCTGTGGCTTTTTCCATGTATGTAACTAACCATTTGTACAGGGGGGTGGAAATGCCTGTGTGTTTTCCAACGCTAAGTACGGAACATGAAAGCAGTAGGTGCAGTAATGTGTCATCTGGATGAAAAGCCAACGGCAAGCGTCTAGGGCAACTTCCTGTTGCTAAAATCAATTCTGGTATCAACCTTTATTGTTTGATATCCGTTTTCTGTAAATATTTTTCACTGCCGTTTGTCCGTAATATCACGTAAGAACTAATTTTATAAAAAATCCTCAGTGTATTAACGGGCTTGAATATTTCTTTGGGTTTTTACATCCGCGGCTCCAGTGAAAGGGCTCTTGTTTCATTAAACTAGTGTCGACTCCTTTAATTCAGTGACATGTATGGACAGTTCTGTCTGTAGTGGGTTCAGACCGGTCAGTGTAGTTTAATTCTGGGACATTAAATGTTTAGAGTGGTGGGGAAAGGCTGAATCACTGCTTAATTTTATAGCTAACATTTGGCTTGTCAGTTGTGAAATTCATCCTGTTACATTTGGGTCTGTGGCTTTTTCCATGTATGTAACTAACCATTTGTACAGGGGGGTGGAAATGCCTGTGTGTTTTCCAACAGTTGGGATCACAAGCTCAAGTGAACCCTCCCTAAAGAACACACTGTCATCTGCAGACCGCTGTTCCCAGACCGTTTGCTGTAGTACCGTTTGAAGTTGACCTGTGCGGAAAGCACATAACCACTTATCTAGCTAATGATTTTCAGTGGGCCTGAAGGAACAACCGCTGTGTTAGCACTGGCATAGGCCAGGCCCGAGTCCAGAGAGCCAGGTAACCGTTTTGCTGCATTCTTAATCGTATTGGTCTAGATGAATGGCCATTAAATTTGCATTTGCTGGTAATTCTACACCTCTTCAAGCAGCCTGTGAATCTCTTGCATTGAGGGAATGTGTTGCCGTCTTGCTAAAGGAACGACCCATTTTAATTTAAAAATAAATTTCTAGTTTTTATGTTGGTAGTTGACATCCAGATATTGATAAAACAGATCAACGGCGAGACATTTTTTTTTTTCCCCAGATGGCTTATGTCCCTTAAAGTGGTACGGCTGTGATGCGCACACAAACTTCAAAAACATTATTTTATTAATTGCAAAACCACAAGGACATTTGTTAGAGATGTTTGAGGGTAAGACGTGTAATTCTGGGCATTCGGTTGGAGTATGTGAAGTTTCTCTTGAAAATGGAGGACACCGGTCGCAGTTTACAAGAACTGGTTAGTAGTTTTAATTATCGGCCACGCGCAGTCACTTGAATGCGACTGGTCTTCCACCATTAAGTTGTTTACGTATCGGGGCTCTATTTACATTTGTACAGTGGGGTGGGGGTGCAGGCGATACCTGGCAGTGCATACTGATGGCTTGACGCTTCCTTGCGCTCACACGTTCATGACCGTTATCGGCTGCAGCAGTGAGCTTTGTGACCTCAGGCCGCTCACACGTTAATGACCGCTGTCAGCTGCAGCAGTGAGCTCTGTGACCTCAGGTCGCTCACACGTTCATGACCGCTGTCAGCTGCAGCAGTGAGCTCTGTGACCTCAGGTCGCTCACACGTTCATGACCGCTGTCAGCTGCAGC